>JAQMYG010000006.1:23921076-23932955 GCA_030014215.1 Clariallabes teugelsi
TCCATATAAATGGCCCACCCTGTATATGTATATATATATATATACACACCATCACTGATACTATCATGTGACCGCCAGAATAGAGGCATATATTTTTCATCTTGACGTATACATTTTTTTGGGCCCCTCTGTATGAATACACTGTATATTGTTGTCAAAAAACAAATCAGCTTTTGAATTAGTAAAACACTTCAGGACATTGTGTTTTATGTTCTCTGTAGAAGGTTTATTTTTTTCCTGTAATAGAAAAATCACGAGTGACTTATTTATTTTATTCTGTATCAGCACAAATCAGGAGTACAGACCTCTCACATCTCAAGCCTAAAACCAACCAATGAACGGCTTTGGTTCATGAATAATCAGTGAAAATGAAGATGACTTCAGGGTTTTGAAAATATCTTTGCCCTTTTCTTGGGTCGGTCTGACACCCCGAGGTAGCTCTCCACGCTAGTAATCCTTTAAGTGCTGCAGCACATTGCTCTGTTCTTTTTCACCTTTGCCACTTAAAGCTGGGTCGCTCCTTTTCCTTCCTCCTCTCTCTCTCTCTCTCTCTCTCGCCTCCTTTCAACCCATTGATTTTTCAGGGCTTCTATAAAATATTTACAATGTGTGGGCAGGGCCCTTTCCCTGGGAATTTGAAGAGGGAAAATGATTTTGAAGCGAGTGGTAAAAAAAAAAAGGGAAAAAATGGAGAGAGAGAGAGAGAGCAAGGAATAAGAGTGAGAAGGAGATGAGAAGGGAGAAGGAAGGGCGAAAAGAATGAAGGGAGAGAGAGAGAAAAAAAGAAAAGGCAAGATAAGAAGCTACGGAAGGCTTTCTCGAGTCGCGCTTGGAATATCAATGGCTCACTTTGAAACTACTCCAGAATATAAATAAACACTTATAGTGATAAAGATCGTTATCTGGGTGCCTTTGTAAGGCTGCGCTCTCACTTTAAAGCCTCGCAGTCAATCAATTCCAAACTGGTTCGGCCCGTCGGAGGCTTTGAAGAGGTTCCGAGTTGCCTTTTGGTTTCACTTCCACTTTATAGTCCTTGCACTTGAAGTGTGCTGTGTTGATGACATGGTATCGTCATAGTACCCGATAAGGGAATGCAGCGGTTTAATTACAGCCTTTTATGGCCTCTTTAACTCGCCAGCAAAGATACACAACGGGAAAAAATGTTATCAATGAGACCAGATTTATACTTAATTTAAATTTATACCTCTTTCTTCACCCCTTGATTCTTCTTCTTCTTCTCATTTTATTATATATCGTTTTACAGAAATCCAATATTAATCTCAAAATATGACAGCTTTTCATTAAATAAATAATGAAAATATCAAAGGACATGCGTTTTAATCTTTTAAACTCAAGGACTTACTTTTTTTTTCTTTTTTTTTTGATCAGTTTGAAGAGGATATGTACAGCAGAGTCGAATTTCAAATTTATACCGCTCGATTTACTAGCTTGGGGCTTCATTTAGCTCTGAGCATGATTGACTTCTGGCACACAGCTGAAAAAACAAAACAAAAACGAAAAAACAAACCATAATAATAGGATGTGTTGAATCAAGTGCTCATTTATATGCCGTTGAATGATGAATGTGGAAACCATTACGCTAAATGTATATTTACATTGCAGAGTGTGATTATTGCAATTAGGAGAACTTATGCAGCAAAATATGTGCAATTTATTTGACTCCTATTAGATGATTTTTTTGTTTCCCCCACATCCTAAATCCTCTCATACCCTTCAAACCGTTTTCAAATTGCCTCTTGCTTTTTATGTTGCATTGAATTAAATGTGACCAAACAGGGAGAATATATATATAGTACATCTAGAAATAGGAGAGAATATAGGGAGAATATATATATATAGTGATTCTAGAAAAATGAAAATGTAATAATTTAATCTAAAAGGTTGTGAAACTCTAATGTATTCTAGATTCATTGCATGACATGAAATATTTCCAGCCTTTTTGGTTTATTTTAATTTAAATGATTATAGCTTATTGCTGAAAGGCGTCACGTTGGCGTAGTGGTTAGCACTGTCGCCTTGCACCTCCAGGGTCTGGGTTCGATTCCTGTCTCTTTGTGCATGGAGTTTGCATGTTCTCCCCGTGCTTGGTGGGTTTCCTCCGGGTACTCCGGTTTCCTCCCACATTCCAAAGACATGTACGTAAGGTTAATTGACGGTCCCAAATTGCCCGTAGTGTGTGAATGGGCGTGTATGTGTGTGTGCCCTGTGATGGATTGGCACCCTGACCAGGGTGTACCCCGCCTCGTGCCTTAAGCCTCCTGGGATAGACTCCAGGTCCCCGCGACCCTGAATACAGGATAAAGCGGTATAGAAGATGAGTGAGAGAGTGAGTAAGCTTATTGCTGAGTAAAATACAAAAAAAACAAAGTATCTAAAAATGTTACAGTATTTCATAAGATCAATAAAAAAAAAGATTTACAATACAGAAATTCTTTAAATTGCTTAATACTTAGTTGGGCCTCCACAAATTATTGCATTATTGCATCAATGCTGCATGTGGAGACAATCAGCCTGTGGAACTGCTGAGGTGTTATTGAACACCAGGTTGCTTTGATAGCAGCATTCAGCTCATCTGTATTGTTGAGTCAGGTGTTTCTCATTGTTCTCTTGACAATAGACCATAGATCCTCTATGGAGTTCAGGTCAGGTTGAGTTGGAAGGCCATTCACGCGCAGTAATATAAAGCTAATCGGCATCTCCATGAAGCTTGTCAGCAGATGGAAGCATGACGTGCTCTAAAATCTCCTTGTAGACTTGATAAAGCACAGAGGACTGATGCGACAATCGGAATGCAAAGTTGAGAAAAATCAGGCTCATCATGTTCACAAACTGTATCTGAATATGTGGAACTTTCCCCAAAGTAAATTTAGATTTTTTTTAACTTTTGGACTGAAATCACCACACAACTCTAAATCCCTTTATGTTAAATCCCTGGATAAGCACAGAAGCCGTCATTATGATCACAGCAGCAGTTCTTCATCAAAATCCAAAATCTGCATTATGTACAGTAGGTAAAGCGAGCAGACAGAAACTGTTTTAGGGAAGTGAAGATTGTTTTAACATCAGACTGATGACAACAGCAGACACAGACTACACAAACTCCAAGTGCTCGATAAATCTTTTGTCTCTTCTGTGTTTCTTGGTGTACATCTAGGTGGGAGGGACCATGTACAACACCGGCCGCCACGTCTCGCTACGTCTGGACAAGGAGCACTTGGTAAACATCTCAGGTGGACCGATGACATACAGCCACCGACTGGAGGAAATCAGGTTACACTTTGGCAGTGAAGACGGACAGGGCTCGGAGCATCTCCTCAACGGCCAGGCCTTCTCCGGGGAGGTAAGCCGAGACGTATGCGTGAGCGCTATCTCACTGCGGATGAGCATCCGCGGAGGCCATTAGCTTGGGAAAGTGAGTGTCTGATGTTGACAGCTGAAGCTGACAGCACACAAATCACGTCAGAATAAAATTATAGTAAAAATATTAACTCACACTTCTGGGTATTGCAGCACAGCGCGCAAAACAGATTGCAATATTATTGTATATTCAGCATACATTTACTTGCCATGTATAATATTAAATAAGCATACTTTAGGGAAGATATATGATTTCTTGAGATCCGGTTTATCTTGCACAAAATTGCATCAGGTTTTTAAACAAGCCAAACTTGAGATGATGGGTCCTTAGCCAGTACACCAAGCAGCATCAGTTGTTTAACGGGTTGGTCCTTAGCAGAGGGTGTCCAGTGTGTGCTGAGAATCAGCACACTCATTACTTACATGAATAATCTATCATTTAAATAAGTAATGTAATATTTATTTCAGTTTTGTTGCAATCTGATTGGCCCCATTGTGTCAATAAAAGTGTAAAATTCAAGGCCACATGTACGTCTAAACTTATGAATGTATTTACAGTATAACATGCTATAAGATGTTCTTAAGGAATTATTAATAGATTAATTCAGTATTCGTGAAGTGTCATGCCAGTTTGTAGCATTGTCCATAATGCATTTATCAGTTGTTAAAATAAAGGTTTATACATCATATAAAGACTGTAATGCACGTAGTGGGCCAGGTAATCATGGACACAGAGAGACAGAGCTGCGGTGCAAATAGTGCGTCGTTTTTATTATAGTGTCGGTGCAGGGTGGCAAAACACACAGTTAATAGTATGTGCTAGAGGTGTCGGGTGCCAGGTCCTGAAGGAGGCAGTGGGGTGTGTATCCGCGCTCGAGAAGGAGAAATCTTGCAGTGAGAGAAACCAGCGTGTTATGCGAGGGTTCGTGTCTTTGGCTCTTGACAACCATTGGAGAGGAGCATGATCAGTGATTAACGGGAAATGCCGTACCTGTTTTTTTTTTTATGTCTGCTGCGGGTACTTACGTACTGCCTAGACTTTATTCTCTTACGGCTTTACGAGACCGCGGCCGATCCGATATCCCAGGTATTGTGCCTCAGTTAGCCCCAGAAAACATTTTTTTGGAATCGCGGTCAAGCCGGCTTGCCTCAGTTCTCAGTTCCCGCAAGACTTCCGTGAGGTGGTGCAGGTGTTCGTTCCCGCTGCATGAATCGATAACCACGTCGTCCAGATACGTGGTTGCGTAGGGGCGGTGACGCCGTAATACCACATCCATCAGGCGCTGGAAGGTGCCCCGTGCCCCTTCCAGTGCCCCGTGAAGCCCGAACAGGAGGACTCGGTACTGCCAGTGTCCATGCTCTGTACTGAAGGCGGTTTTCTCTCTGGCTTCCAGCGTGAGGGCTACCTGCCAGTAACCTTTGGTGAGGTCTAATGTTGAGATAAAACGGGCCTTTCCGAGTTGATCTATGAGATCATCCACCTGGGTAGCGGATAGGCGTTGAATTGGGAGACCTGGTTTAGCCGGCGGAAGTCATTACATAAACCGATCGACCCGTCAGCCTTAGGTACCATTACTATGGGGCTAGACCAGGGGCTAATTGACTCCTCTATAATGCCATTCCAAAGCATGTTAGCATATTATTCACTTCAGCTTCAATGGCACAGCGACGGGCCTCCAGGGCTTGATATGGTCTCTGTCTGATGATCATGCCGGGCGGCGTTTTTAATATCATGACGGACCAAGTGAGTGAGCCCTGGGTCGGTGGAGAACATGTCCTGGAACTGGTCTACTAGCTCTTTCAGTTCCTGGTGCTGTGCTGCCATCAGATCCTCTCCATGTTGCACCTGTTCGCGACCTGATGGAAAGAGCACAGCAAGAGCTGAGATGCGCAGCAGCGGTTCTATCCACCGTTTCAGTAAATTATGACATAGCTCAGTTTTTTTTCACTTACCGGGCTGCTGCAGACGGTAGTCTACCTGTCCTACTCGCTCGACGACCGTGTACAGTCCTTGCCATCGCACAAGAAATTTGCAGCTGGCATTTGGCAGGAGGAGGAGCACCTGATCCCCGGGGGGCGAAATTCGCAAGGCTTTTACAACCGCCGAGCTGCCGGTCAGTCATAGGTGTGGCAGTCTTCTCCTGTAAGTCCTTCACGTATTCTACGAGCGTGCGGAATGGAGATGGTTGTAACTCCCATGCTTCCTTCGCGACGTCTAATGGTCCGCAGGGCCGTCTCACAAACGACAACTCGAATGGAGCGAATCCCATGAAAGCTTGTGGAGATTCGCTCACTGCAAAAAGAGCGTAGGGGATTAGTTGGTCCTGTTTCATCCACCACTCCCCGCAACATGCGCTTCAATGTCTGATTAAACCTTTCCACTATACCGTCCGTTTGTCGGAAAATAAACGGCGTGCACTTTGGAAAGCCCATGTTTTTGGTGGTTGCTTTCAATTCAATTCAAATAAATTTTATTTGTATAGCGCTTTTCACAATTGTCATTGTTGCAAAGCAAAAGGCTTATTTAAGTTTGTCAAAAGGCTTATTTAAGTTTGTTTTCCAGAGCGGAACCACCTCGGGGTATTTGGTGGCATAATCCAACGAGTCAATGACGAGGATGTACTCGTGGCCTTTTTGCCGATTTTGGAAGAGGACCAACGAGGTCCATCCCGATTCTCTCAAATGATGGGGAGAGGAATGAAGGGGGTGGGAGGCGGTTTTCAAGGCGAGATTTTCTGGCATTCAGGGCAACGTTGGCAGAAATTCCTCACTTCGGCGTCCAGCCTCGGCCAGTGAAATCTGTCTCTCACTTTGGTGATGGTGTTTCTCTCTCCCAGATGTCCGCCGAGGGGGTGAGTGTGAGCGAGGTGCATTACGCCATCAACCTTCCCTTGTGGAACCACTAAGAGATCCCTGGGTTCTCCTCTGCGGTCGGTGTGATGATATAACAAGCCGTTCTTGATCAACAAGTAAGACGCCGGCCGCGCATTCTCCTCGCTCTCGGCTGTATCTTCAATTTTTTGCACCTGACTCCAGCAGTGTTGGAGGCGCGCATCTTCGTGCTGAAACTGCTGTCTTTCCGGATATGCTGAGACAGGGGCACAAAGAGGTTAAAAAGGAAATGTGTCTCACCTTCTGCTTCAGCATCGGCCTCTTCTTCAAGTGTTCAATGCTAACCAGGCTGGCTGGGAGTGGTTCTGCCTTGTCTGACATTTGTGACATGTCCCTCGCCACTTCTGTCTCTTTCCCCCCTTTTTTTCTCTGGCAGTTTCTCGGGCCAATCTCTCCCTAAAATGAGAGGAACAGGCAGGTTAGGCACGACCCCGTCGATCACGGAATACTTGCCTCCACGGTGAAGCGGGCTGACGGCACCTCCCGTCGGTCACCATGCAGGCATAAGCGATCCAACTGCGCGCAGGGGGGAGTCTGCGCTTCGTATACCTGGCAGTGGAATTCCAGCGCAGCTTGTGTGTTTGATAGACCGCAGATCTAGGATCTCTGCTTCCAGCAGTTTGTAGCTTCCTCTGATAGGAGGATGACAAGGATGGAGCTCCATTCTCGCTTTGGCCTGCCTTCTAGCTCTGCTGTTTGTTCGAAGGTTTGCAAGTATGCTTCGAGGTCATCATGGGGAGTTAATTTTAAGAGCAGATGTTGGGCATCCTTTCTATGATCAGGGAGGGGCACTTCTTGTCCTTTGCATTGCTGTGTTCGTGTGAGCTCTTGTGTTGTGGCTTGGAGTATCTGCGTGAGTTGTTGTAACATGGTCTGCTGCTGTATGGATGTCTCTAGCAGGTGTCCCAGGTAGTGTTCCGAGGTGCGGTCACCCTCTGTGTCCGGTAATCACGGACACAAAGAGACAGAGCTGCAGTGCAGATAGTGCAGCGTTTTTATTAGAATGTTGGTGCAGGGTGGCAAAACACATTTAATATGTTTCATGTGCCAGTTCCTGAAGGAGGCAGTGGGGTGTGTATCTGCGCTTGTGCGGGCCGGTGGGATTCGATGGCTCGGTCGGAGCGGATGTGCATTGAGTTACAGGCATAGAGCGGCTGGTGCGTAAGGGCCTTCTCGCCGGCGTGAACACAGGCGGGGATTCGTGCAAGTCTGAGTCTCTGGGGAGAGGAGAGTAAAATAAGCTAACCGCGTACATTCTTTCCCACTCACCGGCACTCGCCGTCATTGTCCTTTTATAGGGAGCGGTCAACAGGTAGACGGTGAGGGATTCGCCGTCATTAATGCTATGCATTTATTTACGCCCCGCTCCCTCATTTATGTCTTTTGTGCTTCCCAAAGTACTGAACCAGTATCTCCTGCCTTTTCTGTTGGATGAGGTTAAAGTTGGTTTATTACAGAGCGCACTGGCTATGAGCCCGTCGCCACAAGACATTATATACAGTAATGGATCAAGAATAAACCATTTATTCAAGCATACTGCAATTACGGCAATTCCTTTTGAATGCATTATAACACGATAAGAAGATGCTCTTAATTTATTATAGACAGTGTCCTTATATTTAAGTTAAAATAAGATAAACATTTAATCGGTGATGTAATGGAGATTTCTCTACTGAAAGGGGGTTTCGAGCTTAAGTGCTTTGCAACAGATAAAGGTAAAGCTAGGGGACTCGGGGCACTATGTGGGATTACACCAAGAACACCTGGGTGCCGGTCTGTCAGAAAAAAATCACTCACACACTGCAGACTACAGGATATTCGTAAATGCCAATCAGCCTAAGCTGCATGTCTTTAAAGTACCCTGGGAACACATAGTCTGATTAGTTTGATTAGTACATAAGTCACGTCAAACTGGGACTAAGTGTTCCTTTAAATTTTTTGAGTGGTATGAGTAAAAACATATAATTTAAATAAAGCATTCATAATTACTCATTGTTAGAATAATTTATGAAAAGGCAGTACAGTCTATTGCAGTAATTAAAGTGTTAACAGTATGTACAGTATTATGAGCAATGTTTATAATGCATTATACTCTAAAGTACCAAATAACTTCAGATGTTCGATCCAGCGTTTGATTTCTCACAATTAACTACCTTCAAGAGCACTCAATCAACAAACCAGTTACAATGTTTCATAATGTAATGTTCACTCGCTTACATGAAAAAGCATGTTTCATAATGCCCTGTGTAAAGGTGAGCTTGCTAATAGAATATGTTATTAACACTATTCAATCTGCACAATGAGAATAATTCATAATGTGTAATACTGTAAATATAGCTACAAAGTGCAACACAACCTGTCTGATAATTATAAATATGCTGTTTTGAATCCATATTTATAAATCATTGCAGTATAAGAGGACAAAAACACTTCGGAATATGTTGTTAAAGGAAAAGAATCAACCCCTGATAACAAGGTTACCTCCCCGCCACCTGAATCAGTCAGGGATTATTTTCCCATAAGTACGCATCAACATAATTTATTCCTTACGTCCCGGGCGGTTTCATCCTTTCCCCTGAACCCTAACACTTGTTCTCATATGAGCGCTGGATAAAACATCTCAATTAAGCCGGCGGTGTAATTTCAGAAAGACACGACGCCGCAGCCTCCGTCGTTTGATGAAGTCACCAGTCAGTAGCGGCGTGACATTTCTCTTTGGGAGTAATAAGACTGCCGATTAGAACGGCAACAAAATAACCACGGGCCTGACAGGCAAATCCCGCGTAATTAATGATTATAATTTCTTCCCTCCTCCCTCTAGTGGAAGTCAGCCAATATTTAAACAATAATAAAACAAAGTGCAGACAGTTTATCAGGGTATTGCAAGCTGTGACCTGGCCACCGAAGCCTAGCGCTGTCTGTTTACTCTTCATTACTGAGCCATTATCACTCGCAGCTCGACGCCCGAACATCTTTCTTTTCAGGAAGGTATTGACCTTCCCTTCAGCACTGCTATTAATACTGCATGCAGATCACCTCAATATGACCAGCGGTATAATTCCTGTGTGGGTTTTATATTTTCTACAAATACTGTATATGTTGACCCATGGATACATTCATAACAGGTTATAATGCATTATAACGATTTTAATTGGATGATAAAGGCATTACGTTTACATCCATAGGTCTACTAGATTTAATTTTTCAACACAGTACATGATACAGTAAAGCTATATGTACCTTTTAAATAATTGCATGTTATAATGCGTGCATAAAGCACTATACTGTGCACATCATTATAATTATTCAGTACTAGGCATTAGAGTTATGCAGCATTGTTTTTCATTGTACAACCACTATATCTTCTTATTAAAGTATGTCACACAATATCGTACACAAGAAATAACTATAACATGTAGAACATTTTAATACACAAATATAACAACTCATTATGAATGCACTATAACATGATATAAACATGTTCAACAGAAATTCTTACTGTGAGTAATATGCAGAGATTATTAACAGAAAATAAATAGATAAATAAATAAATCTGATTTTGACCAACATTGCAAAGCCAGTGATATACTTTGAAATCTCTATTTCAACAAATCAGTAAATAATAATAATAATAATAATACTGATTAATATATGAAAAGCAAATAAGGGAGGTCTAATAATTGCTCCATGAAAGGTATTATTGCTATAATGTTCAATAGTTTGACAATCAACATTGTATAAAACAAATTATTTGTGAGGTTTAAAGTAATTATATGTAATGACATTGATTACTATAACCATGTACAGTTTATAATCATTAATGGCTGAATTACTAAATAACATGATATGGACGTATTCATGGTGTCTTGTAAATACGACATTGAAAGAACGTATTATGATTTTCTTTATACATAGTCATCCATCCTACAGTATTTATGTCTCATGCTTATGATGTTATTTGTTACCTGTGTATCATAAGACTGACATAACTACATTATAAATGAGGAATGTGCTTTCATGAGAAGTCTAATTTGATCATGGCAGGTAACTCATGCATCAACTTCGGTATAAGCTTATGATTTCCATAATGAAATAAATAATGATACGTAGTAATAGGATAGATAAAAATCACAATTAATTTGGGTGGCAATTCATGTATTGACACACGGACTCCAATGTATATATCTTTTTTTAATTATATTTTTAAATATATTTGTATTTGAGTTGTTGCAGTTCCTCTATGATCCTGCAGGTGGCTCTAAACTATTCACACATTGGCAGGCAGCAGAGCGTCATGTGTAGTTCGTTAAGTATTGTAACAAAATCTGGAAAAAAAAATCCTTGATCAGGATATTTATTAAATCATAATATCGGCATCTAGGTATTGTGATAATATCATATCGGTCATCCCTGGTGATTCATATCTTCAGTTATTATGTTTTTATTAGTAGTTTAGTCTTGAATTTAGTCTCTTTTAAAAGTGCTGCTCAACAGGAAGTTATTCGTTCTCATTCTTGTTCTTTATTTTTCTTTTTTGTTCACTAATAACACATCATCTTTGAGTCCTGTTTGCGTCCCCGAGAGGGGCACAGGTCGACTGCGAATGCTCTCTAACACCTTATATTTAGCCATCATGCTTTCACGCACAAGCTGAAAATGAAACACCAGTGAAACTTCTGGAAAAGTCTGTAGCTTATTTCTTTTATTCCAAAAAAAAAAAAAAAAAAAAACAGAACACATTTTTCAAAAGGAATCTGTGATATATATATATATATATATATATATATAGTGGAGGTACTCTCGGAAATACAGTACGATCCATACGCAGATCTCAATATTCTTTGTGTCATATCACATCAGCACTAGGACGGCTGATATGTTAAGTTCAGCAGGGGTGAAATATAACATGGCTGCTTGTCAAATAGGAAATACTGCGATGGATTGATAGCTGGAACATGAAGGAACAGCACGCTCTGCAGACTTTATAGCGGAAAATAATCAGCAATGCAGCTTGACATGACGTGGCGCTGCTGTAAAACATAAAGCTTGTTTTTTTTTTGTTTTTTTGTAGTCCAGGACCGTGTTCTTTCATACAACATAAATGATTCCAATTTTATTTCATTAATTAACATTTTATACAAGCATAGTTACTTTAAATGATGTGAAACAACGTTCTTGAAAGAAATGTCATTCGTGACGAACTTTAAAATCAGATAATGCACTTACATCTAAATTTAGCCCACTGACGTGCTCAGGATGAGATGACAAACTCGCAAGTGAAAATTAGATTTTTCTTTTTTCCTAGTAATAAATTAACACCATAACAGATCACATGCTGCATGTGTGATTATTTTCCACACTTCAATTTCAGCATTTTTTTTTTCTGCATAAAATAAATATATTTTTTTATTTTTTTCATGGCGATTTAATTATCAGAGCTACAAAAATAACACATACGCATTCCGTTTTATTGCAGCGCTCACATTATGACAGAAAAAAGTTTCTTATTACGGTGACATTTTCACATTTACCTAATCGAGCCAAAGTGCCGAGAATAAACAAGCGATGGCCAAAATGCAGTGGTTTGGCTAAACCGTTCGTATTATATC
>JAQMYG010000006.1:23934539-23947110 GCA_030014215.1 Clariallabes teugelsi
TTTGTGTTGGTGTTATTGTGGTTTTTTTTTTGTGTGTGTGTGTGTGTGTGTGTGTGTGTGTGTGTGTGTGTGTGTGTGTGTGTGTGTGTGTGAGTGAGTGTGGGGGTGTTTGTAACCCTCGCTCCTGTTGTGTGCTCCTCTCCAGAACTCATTATTGTGCTGTCTGCTCCTCTACACTGCATATCTACTGATCTTTTTGGCAGGGTACGAAGCCATAGCCTGGTCCTGTTTCCCAGTTCAGGCAATTTGCCGCTGTGGGAGTTTGGGAGATGCGAGTGGCTGGGGTTCACCTCCAGAAAAAAAAAATTATTAAGAGATCTAATCACATCAGCATGTACCCTGCAATC
Source organism: Clariallabes teugelsi (assembly GCA_030014215.1). Classification (NCBI taxonomy): domain Eukaryota; kingdom Metazoa; phylum Chordata; class Actinopteri; order Siluriformes; family Clariidae; genus Clariallabes; species Clariallabes teugelsi. Next base: position 23,934,887 of record JAQMYG010000006.1, read on the forward strand.
ACTTCTTTTTATTTGTTTGTTTTGTGAGATTCATGGGTGAGGAGGAGAATCGATGTGTGATCTAGTTTTTTTTTTAGTCCAAATTAGGGACAAGTATTTACACACTACAGTTCTTTTGTTCTCAGGTTCAGGTTACGCTGCTATCAAATTTTTTTCGGGTTGTGTTTTTTGGGGTATTTCATATGCCTTGTGAATTGTCTTGAGTAAAAGCAGTGCTGGTCAATGTACTGAAATCCTGTAGTTAAGTAAAAGTAGAGATACCCAAGTCAAAAAAAAAAAAGAGAGAAATCCTCAATTTATATTTATACTCGAACAAATATATACTTTTTTTTTACCTTTAAATTTACTTAAGTATCAAAAGTATTGAGCTTGTATTAGCTTAAATGAGTTCTCTGTAACCCAACGCTGTGCAAATGTAGTGAAGTAGAAAGTACAGATAATTGTTGTAGGATGTAGTGAAGTAAAAGCAAAAAGTATACTCTAATAAAGCTTCTCAAATAAAGTACAGATACAGGAAATATGTACTTAAGTGACAAAGTAAATGTACTTGGTTATCTTACACCTTTGAGCAAAAGCATCTGGCAGCAGCAAAATGTGTGAAATGATGCAGGTACTGTACAGGTCAATAGTTTCGTTCACATAAAACACCAGAATGAGTTTTGTTTAATCGGTATCTTTGTGACTTTCGCCATGGCTGGTTCTTGGTGCCAGTTGGGCTGTTTTTTATTTATTTATTTATTTATTTTATGTAGTTGTCAACTGTCCACTTTTGGTTTCAGTACATATTGTCTTAGTTCCTCTGTTTTCAGGAGTCTAAACAGAATTTCCATAAACTGATGTTCTCTTTCCAATTCCACACTTTCACCCATAAACTCCGAAGCAGCCTCTGTGAGAAGATTACTCCCTGAAAAAGTAACTTCAGCGTGTTGTCTCTGTCTTTACAAGCAGTTCATGATAAACTTTTCCTCCCCCGCCATTCCTGTATCTCTTATTAAAAATGCCATTTCCCTTGGTTTTTGAAGAATGTCTGAGATTGTGGCCTTGCTTCCATCCAAATTCCTCTTTAAACCTTTGTTGCAGCTCGGCTGTGCGCTCGAAGGCATTCACCGAGAGAAGATTACCTGAGCTTCACAATGAATTCGAATTTAAACTTGACAGGCGTGTTGAGACGAGCAGGAACGCCAGCTGCGTAGCTGTGATTGGGACGTGCGGAGAACTGGCTTGACAGGGGCTTGGCATCTCAACCTGATCAACACCGAGTTCAGAGCAACAAAAACTTAAAGAGTTTTTGTCTTAATTATTCACGACTGGTGCTGTTTTTTTTTTGTGTTTTTTTTAAATAAGTTTTTAAACAGTTCCTTTTTTGGAGAAGTTACTAAAGTTTGGATTTAAAGTTGAAGCTGTGGTTGGAAGTAACGTCTTGGGAATATTGCTAATTCTGCTGCACATTCACAGGAGCAGGTGGATGCAGATTTTCTATGTACGTGCGCAATGTTTGAATCGAGTTTTTCTCAATTGGGTTTAAATGAACTATTATGCAGGAACGTGTTTAGGTCATGAACATCATCGTTAATAAATTATTCATAATTTTAACAAAGTAGCAAATTAACTTAACACATATCGAATGACATTTGTTTAACAAAATGTTAGCGAGTTCCTACAGTAGCTACAGTACCATCGTATAGACCTTTTGCAGTCACATGACTCCAATGATGTCAGTCATGACGACGTTAGGCTTCATTAAATGATGAGCAGGTAACGTTAATTGATACTGACATTTCAACCTTTCTTCGTTCCACACACCGAGTAGTGACCTTGATCAGGGGTTACAGAGGGATTTGGAATTCGCCCTTGTATTAGAAGCTCGTTTCAAAATAATTCAAAAGCTTACTTACTTGTTTAAGAGGACATAACATTATTAGATTAGTTGTCTTCTGAAAGTGCTTTTGTGACTGGTTTTGTACATGGGTTTTGGTACCGACATCCTTTTTTGGCTTCTAGAAGTTGGCGGTATCTTGACATGCAAATAGTATTTGTTGTCGCCACACGGCTACACCTCTCATTTTTGTCTGCATGTTGCCCCGCCCACTTTGGTTTTCCAATAGACACTGCATAATCAGTGTGTAAAGCAAGAATCTGCTTAAATCGTATAGACAGGGGGCGGCGATAGCGATTGTATGAACCTGTCCTCAATCCATCTACTACTGCTTCCATTCATTAATACATGTCTAAAAAAAATAAAAAGACAGACCATGTGTTTACGTTGAATAAAACCGTTCTCTATTTCTTTCAGGTACAACTGATCCACTACAACCACGAGCTCTATACTAACTATACAGAAGCTGCGAAGAGTCCAAACGGCTTGGTGATAGTGTCTATATTCATGAAGGTAAGCATTCCTCAATTTTAAATCAAGCAAATCTATTTGTACAGTATGCTGTATGCATACGCTAAACATGTTTAATATCCTATAATTCTGAATGCCATGTTTCTCCTGCAGTCATCTAAACAGAATTCTAGCGCATGTATTCCCTGCACGGCTGCTAAAAGGGGGAAAAAAACAATCACTGACAGGAAATGGTGGGATGTCAATAAACCTTTTGTGAAATAAATTATTTCAGTAGTTGAAGGTCAGTATGTGTTCATGTGGAAAACAAAAAGGAAAAAAACTGTACTCCACAGGAACAATTAGCCATGCAATTATCCAGCTGCGGCTAAACAAGTTGTTCGCTATCTTCCTGTCAGTCCAGGAGCCAGAGGTTATGAAATAGCTTTCGCTCGCGCTCGTAAATAGCAGTTCAAAGAAATATCAGCACCGCTTTCCTCCCCGGAATGAAAGTTCAAGTTAAACTAATTAGGCTGCCAACGTCAATCTCGGGCTCAAGCGCCGTCGTCGCCTGGCCGTGGCTCCTTCATCTGCCCCTTGGTTTGTGTCTGCACGAAACAGGCGGGGTTATCATGGCAGGAGCTACAATATGCATGAACTGGCCAGCTATACTCCATAATAATGCACTACTTGAGAACCAAAAGCCATGCTTACTCTATACACACACTCTCCAGGAACTCTCTATAAATCACACGCTGTATTCAAAGTGTTTACACAGAGGAAGCAGCGCATATTCAGCACCTGGTTGAGTTGATCTTCTGGGCTTTAGATAAGAAATGATCATAGGTGTAGATGTAGGGCGTGCAACTAAGGTTGCCAGATGTTTCCAGAGTAGAACCACTTTTAAACTTGTGTAGAAAACTTCATAGGAGCTCACTGTTCAACTACAGGATGAACTGACTCACACTTATAGCTCACTTTGTTAGTCTGTTTTGTCATTTTTTCCTCAAAAATAATTGAATGCCCCGGAGAATCAATTTCTTTGATTAAAATGCATCTTCTCTAATGTTTGTCTTTTTAAAAAAAGTCAGAATTTTGCAAGAATGCCCCACTTTTCCCAAAATCTGCTTTGTAATTTTAGCACTTTCATAACATCTGAAAAGCTCTTAGAAGGTATGAATACTGATTTACACTCACTGCTTCCTTAGGTACACCTTGCTAGTATCGGGTTGGACCCACTTTTGACTTCAGATCTGCCTTGATTCTTTGTGGTGTAGATTGAACAAGGTGCTGGAAACACTCCTTAGAGCTTTCGGTCCATATTGTCATGAGAGCATCATGTAGATGCTGCAGGTTTGTTGGCAGAACATTGATGATGTGACTGTCCCGTTCCACCTTGTTCCACAGGTGCTCTACTGGATTGAGATCCGGTGACTGTGGAGGCCGTTTGAGTACAGTGACCTCACTGTCATGTTGAGGAAACCAGTTTGAGATTATTTTATCTTTGTCACATAGTGTGGGGTCAGGGTGGTAGTTCAGTGGTTAAGGCACTGGACTATGGTTCGGAAGGTCCCAGGTTCAAACCCCATGACCACCAAGTTACCACTGTTGGGCCCTTGAACAAGGACCTTAACCATCAACTGCTTACATTAAAAATGTAGATCAAATGCCTAAATGTAATTGTGTGTTATTGAGTGCTCATAAAGGCATGGACATGGACATGGTCAGCAACAATGCTCAGGTAGGGTGTGGCATGTAAACAATGCCCTATTGGTATTAACTGGCCCAATGTGTACCAGGAAAATTTCCCCCAGACATTACACCACCAGCAGCAGCCTGAATTGTTGATACAAAGCAAGATGGATCCATGCTTTCATGTTGTTTATGTCAAATTCTGACCATACAGATGTCACCACAGCACCCGAGACCAGGCAGTCTTTGCCCATACAAATTGTAGCCTCAGTTCCCCGTTCTTAGCTAACAGGAGCGGTATCCGGTATGGTCTTCTCCAGTTGTAGCCAACCTGCTGCAAGTCTCGATATGTTCATCATCATACCTTGCTTGTAATGAGATGTTATTTGAGTTATTGTTGCCTTTCTGTTCGCTCGAACCAGTCTGGTTTTCTCCTCTCTACTCTGGCATCAACAAGGCATTATACATAGAACTGATGCCCTTACTATCTTCTCCTTGTCAGACCATTCTCGGTAAACCCTAGAGATGGTTGTGCATGAAAATGCCAGTAGATCGGCAGTTCCTGGAATACTCCGATCTGCCCATCTGGCCCCAACAGCCATGCCACATTCAAAGTCTCTTACTGTAAATCGCCTTCCTTCCCCATTCTGATGCTCGGTTTGAACTTCAGCAGATCATCTTGACCATGCCTCAATTCGATGAGCTGCTGCCATATAATTGACTGATTAAATATTTGTGTTACCATACAGATGAACAGGTGTACCTCATGAAGTGGCCAGTGACTAAATGAAACCTACTGTATAATCAATAATAGTACACTACATGACTTTACGCATGATCCCAACCCAACATATAAGCACTGCAGTACATGCTATGATACTTATATACAATCAGCCTGCTATTATACAGCATTATAACATTCCCCAGAGTAATAAATGACATAATATTCCCACTCTGGATTAATACACTAAAATAGCCTGCATGACATAGTGTATTAAACGCTAACACTAAAACTGTAATAAACTTTTTCACGCTAAATCCACAGTAATGCACTGGAGGAGGTGCAAATCTAATTTCCAGTACATTTTATGAGCTTCATGCTAAATGCTACAACATTACAGGACATCCATAACCCTAATAGGATAATACCAAGACATGATCATTTGTTACAGAGCAGTTAAAGATAAGAACAACATGAACGTACAGCTTTGTGACGACAGATGGCAGTTCATGAAAATGTTATAGTCATTTGTCCTGGTTATAAATGTTAGACTCATACTGTCATTTTCCTCTTAATGGCACTTTGGCTTGCCTTATTCTTTAGATAAATGTCTCCTCGGATCCCTCGTAAAGCATGTCAGTACAGCACCGTGAAGCGTTAGTGTCTGGAGCGTTTCTTACACACCCGGGCGTTATTTGTTTTTTTTTTTGCCGTCTTTTGTCACGTCTTTTTGCCGTCTCCTTTATCATGACTGTAATTGTAAGCGAACACACAGAGTGTTCAGTGGCATTTTCCCCGCAGGTAGGGGTGAGGAGCTGATCCCCATCCTTACGTGAGTCAGCCTGCGGGTCGCTTTCTCAGCCCCGCCTCATGCTGTGTTCACTGTCAAGGCACCCGGCTGCCAGGAAGGACTCCCTCCTGAGTATAAGTGGTATGAGCTGGCATCCGAGCTCGCCATCAAAAAGGCCAAGGACGTTAAAATGTGCACAGTCACTGTCACATGAAATGGAGTGGGAGGAAATTGTTCGGTTATAGTGTTCATGTAGGAAATATATCAAGACCCTGCTGAAGCTGCTATATTTTTTACTTATTTTTTCCTTCTTAAAACAGCATAGGTCTTTTTTTTTTATATGGTAGCCTGTTTTTGATAGTGTACACATATACAGTATGTTACAATATCTTTGACATAGGTCTTATACGCTATGTAGTATAATTTATATGTAGCATTTAAGATTGTAAAATATTAAGGGAAAAGAGGGAAAAAAGCATTACTGAAACTAAGCCAGGTTTGTTTCCGATCATCTTCTGCGTATACCTACAGTTTAATGCTTAATAATCATTCCTATGGAAAAAATGCAATACATTTTGAATTATTAACTATAATAATTATAATCTGTGCTGCTTCTATGAATACATCATTATATTTAGTGCTTATAGTTAACTGGATGTATATAATAATAATAATAATAATAATAATAATAATAATAATGTATTTTATTTATATAGGCGCTTTCTGATCACCCAAGGTCGCCTTCCAGATCTCACAAGAATAAAATAAACAGTAAAACAAAATAACATTGATATATTTATGTTATCAATGACTCGGAGCTCACTGCAGTCGTTCCCATAAACGTTCAGTAAGTGGAACGCTTGATCCTTGAAAATCGACAGATAACTTGTTTCCTGCTTGCAGAAGAGACGCATCTGTCTGTGTGAACTGTACACACAATCATTCACCAACATCGCGTGCACGTTACAGGAACTCGGCTCTGAGTTATTGCCACATCCCTCATACAGTCATGACCTCACTACAAGATACAGTATTTCCACATATTTGGAAAAGTCATTAAAGGAGTTCCTGGGAGGCCAGCGTTTCAGATGTGAAGCAGGAAGTCTGATCAGGATTCTGGCATACTGAGAAAACATTCTTACCTGATGGTATCCAAGCACTAGTGAAACACTGGGATAAGTTCATTAGTGTAGCAGGGAAAAGAAATATATAGAGAAATAAAGGGAGTTTTTACCTTTATAACTGAATTCTCTTCAGAAGTCCCGGTTTGACTGAAACCTCTGTTACATATGAAAACTGTTAAATAAATATTGTCAGAAATGCTTAAAGTTAAATCAAAAGTCTTGCTTTGACTTGAACAGCCGTTGTATTTTGGTGCAACAAGAGCTTTTTTTTCTATAATGCTTTAATAATCACAAGTAACGCTCTAAATAAAACAGCGTAATAATAAATATATTAGATTATTTGTCACAATGGAATGCATAAAGTGCCCAGACATAGGGCAATGGACAGGTAATAACAGATTGTCTTTGTTATTAGCATTATAATGTGTTACAAATAATTTATAATGCATAATAAACACTGTCATAAAGTGTATAATGTTTCTTATAAATAATTATCCTAATAGGTACAGTATAATGCCTTATTATAACTTGTTAGCAACGTCGTATTATATACTGTATATGCCGATAAAAGATTTAATAAAGACATTTAAACAAAAGTAGAGGGTTGACTTATTAGAAAAGGGCGTGTTTAGGGTCAAAGATGACTCCCCCCCTATCCGAGTGTCTTTGAAAACCTTGAAACATCATTAAAATGCTTTGGGTTCTTGAAGGCTAACCGTGCAAATGAGAAGCTAAAAAGGTGACGTGAGTTGTATCAGTGAAGCACATTTCATTCTGCCTAATCAAACAAAGTGCCTGAAGTTGTTTCAATTAGCTGCTAATAAGGAATCCGTAAAAGCTCTGCAGCTCTCTTCAGATACATTACCGCGGCTTTGTGGGTAGGTTAAAGCACGCAGCGGAAAGCTAACACTTAAACTGTCTTAAAGTCATTGCTGTTAAACTCTTAACAACTTCTCACCCTCATTTCTCTTTCTACATTTTCCTCCCTCCCCCTCCCCTCCCCATTCCTTCCTTCTCTCCTGTTTTTTTTTCTTTTTTTTCTATTTCCAGATATCCGAGACTTCAAATTCCTTTCTGAATCGGATGCTGAACAGAGACACCATCACTAGAATAACATATAAGAGTAAGTGAAAGGAGCACGCCTCCAGTCGAAGGCCTGACGTGAATCATTGCAGCCTTGCTTTTATTAGATGTAATGGAAAATCCAAAAGCTGCATCTCTCAGGCGGAGTGCTTTGACACACTTGTAATAAGAGGTACAAAATTCTTTGCAGATTTAAAATGAGATCTAAAACCTCCATAGGAAACCGCTTAATGGGGCTCGAGGAAGTTTTCCATTTTAAATCCACTTCACCATAAAATGGCTTCAACCAAATTATAAAACATATTATATTATAAGACATTATGTTTTCACCTCAGGACAAAATTTCAATATAGGAGCTGATTTGCGTACGCTGTTTTAGACAAATAATCAACAATGGCAACATGTAATATGGCTTTTCATCATTGGTATATTCCATATTATGGAACTTCCATGTAATACGTTCTTGTTCTAACTTACGCAAGATCAACTCTAATCTTTCCTCTTCTTTAACAAAGCTTACTGACAAATCAAAAAGTGTCAATTCCTTTGTCCTGAAGATACATATTATCATACATATTATAGAAATATCTAATTGTTACAAAGCACAGACACTTTATTCTCATTCCATAAATGTTTGCAGAAAACTTTTACTACATTGGTAAATAAGTAAACATATGCCTATAAACTCTTTATCTCAGAGGTGTCATGGCTGCATACATACAGTACAGATATAATTAGATAAAAAAGTATGATATGTCATTTTAAAGTAAATATGAACACTTTTACAGCAAAATGAGATAACTCCATAATGAGATTTTCTCCTTTTTTTAATGACACATGAAGTGTTTCAAACTGAGAGAATATTTTATGCATATTTTTGGTGTAATAAAGGTGTTAAAAACACACATGCACACAAATCCCAATGTACTCTGTTATTTGTTTCGATTCAATCATTGGTGAGTGTGATTTTGCATAACGCTATAAATCCGGCTGCAGTTGTGTTTGTGGTCATTTACGTACATCATATCCAACATAGTTTTGTTATATATTGTATCTACCATGGTGTTCCCAGAACATCCAAATCGCATAATGTCCAGTTTCATAGAACGTTTTGTGTATGCAACAGATACCTGCCATTTTTACTACTGTGGTGATGGTAATGGCAGCGTGTAATATTTTACTTTGGCTTTAACATTCTCCAAAAATCCATCAAACACATTTAGTTCACTCAGAGCAGCCACTGTTCTGCAAAGCTGATCACATGAAAGGCAGAAGCTATGTGATTGGCTGATTGGGTTTTTATATTGTATTGTGTTTTGTTGATCTTATTTCCCAGAATAAGGACATTTCAAATAATGGCATTTATCTTGTTTTGCTGTGAAACTGGTCATATTATTATCATTATTATTATTATTATTATTATTGTTATTATTATTATTATTATTATTATTCCTGCTACAGAAAATGGTCATAACCATTTATAGTGCTTAATGCATGCATGTTTTTTCTCTCTCTTTTTTTACTAAGAAGTGCTAGATCATGTTAACGTGATTGTTCTAACGTTATAAAAAGTGAAATATATTGTTTTTTATTAAGAGCAGAGCCGGTTTTGTAACAAAATGTTTCATAGTCTGCACACACACACACACACACACACACACACACACACAGACAGTCTTCATGGTATCAGTCGTACGTGTGAAAAAAGACCACAGTAATTGAAGTAATAAGAGTGCAAGGCGAGGGCTGAATGAAGAGAGGAGCACACTGACTCCTGGTGGCTGGCCCGCGCCGCTTGGGTCTCGGTGGTGAGCGAACGCGGGCCGCCGACGTCTCTGAAACTCTGTTCTGAGTACTGCAACAGAAGTGTGGGCCTTGACAGAATTCATAACCACCCACTCTAGATCAGTCTGCCCTCGCCCGAGGCCTTCGCCGAACCGTCCGCCGTGCTGGCATGCATTTTTCAGACCCAGTCCTACAACTCCGGATTCAAACAGAATTATTTATGCCGTCAAAACTCTCCAAGACCAGTGCACTAGCAGAGCTGGATTTATGCACACTGGTTTCATTCGATTTAATTAATTTTGCACGGTGCTAATCGTCGTGGGGGAAATACTGTATAATGCGCTGCCTTTCATAGTCTGACTCAAGTCACAGCTTATTACTCGTCTGTTGTCAAGAGAGGAGAGCGGCAATATGTTTCACACGAGCACGACGCCGTATTATCTAATGGAAGCCTGGTATTGTGAAACATGTCAAAACAATTCAGCAGGCATCCGGTAAGCCGCCGCCACTGGCACTGCTTCTGCCTCCGGGAGACGAACACAGACAAGCCAAATTGCTGGATTTGAAAAAATTATTTAATATAAACAAAAGATTCCCTAATAAGCAGGAGAGGTAAAGATATAGATTTTTTTTTATATCTATATATATGTTTTTTTTTTTTATTATTATTTGTAGATGATGCTTATTTACTCTCTGGGCTAAACATCGAGGAGGTCTATCCCGAGACGTCGAGTTTCATCACCTATGAAGGATCGATGACTATCCCACCATGCTTTGAGACTGCGACATGGATTCTCATGAACAAGCCGATATACGTCACAAAAATGCAGGTAAGTGCACAAAGCCTCCGTCATCTTCATCATCATCATCATCATCAGGTGACATTACTAATGTTACAGATTTATATAGATTATAAATGCTGTAGCTAACTAAATAACTTTAATGTGCTTTGAATATTCAGATTTTTTTGCATGACATTCCATAGCATACATAACTATGGAATCCATGAGGGACCATGACAGGAAAAATAAGAATGTAGATTTTTTTTTTTTCACCCTGGGTGACTCATATACTTTAGTGTGTTTAAAACTGTATTTAAAAGAAGCAAAGTTTCTCAAAAAGCAAAACAAGAAGTCGTGCTTTTATGGTCTGCGGTTCTAACCAACCATAGACAAGGCTGAATTCTTTTAACCAATCATAACTCATCATAGTGGGATTTCTTAACTTCAGAAGCTGGTTCAGTTTTGCAGTCATTCTTTTTTTATTATTATTTCAATAATATTGTGCTGAATTGGAGTAAAAACACATCGACTTGAGCCTTGGCTTCTATGGTTTAAAACCAATCATAGACAAGGCCAAATTCTTGCAATTCTTGGCCAAAAAATGTGCAAATATAAAGTAGGGAAAGGAACAGTCTATAAATCCAAAAGACAAAAAAAAACAATACAATAGTTTTTTGGGGGGGGTTTTTTGTTTGTTTTTTACAATACAATAGTAAAAAGTGTAAAGATATTCAGTACAGCCATGCGTAACAGGTAGTACCTCTTCTTTTAATTCAATGATTTTTGTGTAAAAACATAATTAAAAACATCTGATCATAGCAGATCTAAGTATCAAGCAAATAAAACCTCAGGTGAACAACAACATATAACTTTTTCACCATGCATTATTTACTTAGAACAATGTTCTGAAGCCAAAATTAATTTTTTTTTAAATGAACTAAGCAGCCCCTTAGTGGTTTTTACAGGATTTAAGAGGGTAAGTTGTAGCCAGATGCTGCTAATCATCAGCCCTTTATTAATTGATCATAAGAAAAGATGATGAAAGTAGAGGTTAAAGTAGAGGGAAAGTAGAGGGAAAGACATAAGCAATGGTATTAGAGAAGCAATTGCCAGTCTTCCCAGAAGTGGACGTCTTAGCACCCTCACCGAACATGTTAAATGTTAAAGCCCATTACAGCACAATTAGAAGAAGACTGAACAAATACGGTTTGTTTTGAAAGGCTGCCGGGAGAAAACCTCTTCCGTCTAAAAAGAACATGAAAGCATGATGGACAGATGAGACCAAAGTTCAGTTGTTTGGCCTTAATGCCCAGTGCCATGTTTAGCAAACTCTAAACAGCATTTCAGCAGAAACACCTCATACCCACTGTCAAGCTCGGCGGTGGAGGGGTGATGATTTGGGTTTGTTTTTGAAGCCACAGGACCTGGGAACCTTACCATCATTGAATCAACCATTACCTCCTCTGTATACCAGAGTATTCTACAGGCATATGGGGGGCCATCGATCCGACAGCTAAAGCCTGGTCGAATTCAGGTCATGCAACAGGAATGTCAAAGTCCAGACCCCAACCCAGTTGAAATGATGTGGCTGGACCTGAAGAGAGCGGTGCATAAGTGATGCCCAGACATCTCATTGAACTGAAACTATGTTGTAAAGAAGGATGTATCACAATTATGTGAGAGACTGAAAAGGTCATGCAGAAAATGATTACTTTGAGGTATTTGCTGCTGAAGGTTGATCTACAAGCTATTAAATCATGGGCAACCTAAATATTGTCCACATGTTCTTTTCTTTTTGGCCTCATTTTTATATGATGTTCATTTGAGGTTGTATTTGCCTATTTTACCCCTATCTCACCTATGCGGTTTGACTCACGGTGAGATGCGGAGTTAGGCACCGTGAGTCGCCGCGATTGCCCGC
>JAQMYG010000006.1:23959741-23970713 GCA_030014215.1 Clariallabes teugelsi
ATTTTAAAAACTACTTTAAAAAGTAGAAATACACAAAAAATCTACTCAATTACAGTAATGCGAGTAAATGTAATTCACTACTTCCACCTCTGGTTTTGGGTCATTATCCATCTGAAATATGAAGTGGTATCCTATTGGTTTTTCAGCATTTGGCTGAATCTGAGCAGAAATTATAGCTGTATTGCAGTTTACAGCTTCAGAATTCATCCTGCTACATTTGGCAGCAGTCTGATCATCAATAAACACCAATTGCACCAATACATGTTTATGCTGTAACACTTCCTCCACCATGATTGACAGACAATGTGATCATGAGCTGTCCCTTTCTTTCTCCAATCTTTTTTGTTCTAAAGTAATCTGGCCTTTCTGTTCTTGAATGTTGTGCTGTGAAGCATTTAAATTTACTTCATTAAGCTGTGTCTTTACTTTAAGCTTAACAATGTCATGTCTACGTCCCTTAAGAATGTTCTTGACTTGGCTAGATGTTGGGAAATGGTTCTCCTTCACCCTGGACACAGATCTGTTGTCATCCATGTCTTTTTGCTGTTGCTGAGCTTGACAGTTCATTCCTTCTTTGTAAGAATGTTTTATTTGATTGGCCACTCCCAATGTATTCGCTAACTCTCAGATGGGTTTATTTCTTTATTTTTCCAGCCTAATGATCGCCTCTTTCACTTGCATAGACACGTCTTTGAACCTCATGTTGAGAGTAACACTCAGAACAATCTAAAGGCCGTTTTATCTGCTTCATGTGTCATGGAGTAACAAGGGAACAGGCCACACCTGGCCATGCAACTGCATGTCATCCATTTGTTCCATTATTTATAAGCTCCCAAAATGTGTGTGTATGTTTGAAAATAATTCCTGAATGGTTAACGCCACACTATTGTCAAACCCTTGGAATTAAAGCTGAAAGTATTGTGCTCACATGTCCAAGCCATTTCCACATGTAGAACATTAAAGCAGTTCCTGGGAGGCCGATGTTTCAGATGTGAAGCCAGCAGTCAGGAAAACTTTCTACCTTGATGGTATGAGGGTGTATAAAAAAAGTTTCGAGATTCGTGCGCTACGGATCCAGTCTTAATACCTGCCAATAGAATTCACTATTCTAGAATTCTGGCTCCTGGGGCCAAATTCTCAATGCACAATGTTGAAAAAGACAACGAGCAGGCACTCGGTTAAGCTGCAGACCTGCCTCACCTTTTTCAGTCGTGGAGATGATGGGCTCTTCCACTGTGAAGACTGTTGCTTTGTCTCAGGATCGTTCCCATACACCCAAGTTTCGTCACTGTAATGATCCTCGACATGAAGGACGGGTCATTCATGTTGGCAGACTTCAACGCATCTAGGGATGAACTTGGAAGCAACATGGCACAATTTTCATATCACATGTGAGGATCAACTGGACTGTTCAGTATGACACACCAACATTGGCAGCAATGTTACAGATTGTTCTCCGACAATCATCATGCACAAGATGCCGAATTGTTGGTCCATTTTCGGGGGGTTGAGCTCGTTGAAGGTCTTCCTGATCTCTCGTCATCTTCTAGTGATGTTCTTCACTCTTGAAGCATGCGTGTCGCTCACTGCACCATCGCTGTGAACTTGCCGAATCGTCTCAGTTGCAGATTTGCCCAGTTTTACGCAGAATTTCATGTTAGCTCTTTGTTCTAACTTGCTGTCCATGATGAAATAGCACATGGTCAGAATAGCACCTGCTCTCAATGTACACAAGATGATGTGTTTTGGCACACTGACTTATGAAGGCCATCTGTTGGCATGTTACAAAACTAGTCCCGAAACCTTTCGATACAACCACAAATCCAAGCACTAGTGCATTTGTGTAGCGGGGAATTATACTGAGAAATAAATTATAAGTGTTATGTATTGGATATGTTACAGGTTTGTTATTCTGCACAATCAAAAGTCCCGGTTTGACTGAAACACATGGAAAAATGTGAAACTAATATTCCCTGAATAGATAATAAAAAGTTTAACTCTCTATGAACATTTTCCAATGAAAACAGAGAGAGAAATTTGCATTCCCTCATTCATATGCAAGATGTTTCACACCCTAATCCCACCCTGATCCCCTTCACCAGGTTACCACTGGTAATCTTGCCCTTTAATATATTTAAAGTAACGCCCTGCAATTTGGAAAACATTTATGTGTGAATCTCCTGCCTGTGTGATGAGTCGTCAGTTAATGGTTCAATAATGCCAGTTAATGGAATAGAAGAGATTCTATAGCATCTGTAAACAAAAAAAAATCCATTAAAATAAAATATTATAACACTTAATGTTGAATCCTTCACTAGTCATCAAAGAGTCAACTGAGACACGTAAACTCTGGTTCTTGTGAATAATGCTTCTGTCTATAGCTACACAGTCGCTAATATCTGAATATCTCTGCATTAAATCATCTCTTTCTCTGCTTAACTCACCCCTGAATACCTCTCCGCTAGGCCCCTTCTCTCCTGACGTGGCCATAGTTTAGCCCGTAAACAGTATCGATTTATTTTTCAGAATTTTCATGATTAAAGTAAGTTAAATTAGACAGTTAATGCCAGCAAACCCTCCTGCCCCAAGCTAGAACTGCTGAATTAAAGTGAATTTATTCAAGCCAATGAGATCTTTTAACTCATCCAGGGTAAATACTTTAGCACTATTATCAAGGAAATTTATGTGCCATCTGTATCAGTCAATAGCACCAGCTGTTGTTTCGTTAAAAAAAATAAAATGTATAGTGGATGCAGATTAGGATCACAGCTTACTTGCTTGTTTATTCATTCTCAGCAGCATTTTCCCCCTACCCTGAAACCATCCTCACGCACGCCTCTTCATCCCATTATCTATGATAATCCCGATTCGTGCCGTTGCAGCGCTTCCGCAGTTCGGCTGCTCATTTTCCCGTGAATTGCTGCTTGTTCTGGCATCCTATCATTCGACACCATCTTGTGCTCTAATATCCTGTGTAGGCCCACCTGCATTTACACATTAACATGCACCGAATGATCCTGACTGATGTTCTAAGGTTCTCGGGTGGTGTGGTCTACCAGTATGACGTCAGCGTTTGCTCTCGCTTCCGCAAACATACCTGCCTATGCCGGCTTTTTGAAAAAAAATAAATAAATAGATTTATCATTTTTATTATCATGAAATAAAAAAAGCTTGCAAAAAGCAAAATAAAGTTCAGCTCTTTATTTTGTGCGCATATTTTAAAATGCACTGGGATGAAGAAAAATCGTCTGTGATTGTGATGCTCAGAGACTTTGAAATTCTCTTGTTTCAGGGATTTTTTTCTCACAAGGCAACAGATGTAGTCTCCTCCATCATGATGTTTTTTTTTTTTTTTCGGAAATCAACTTGGCCCGGAGCTTGACAGCAAATTCTTATCTCATGCCTTTAGGGATTTTTTTTCCCCCCTCCAAATTTCCCCGCCTGACTGTCTTCAGATTGTATGCGCCGCTCCATAGAGTGTATAGAGATGAGACGATGGAACCAGTAAGATTTTGTTGTTGTTGTTGCAGTATTCCCACCCTTCTTTGTCTTCTTCTTGGCACTTCTTCTTGGTCCCAAGACTCTGCTACAGTTTGCTCTACTTTCCGTCACTTGTCTCTGTACATCAATCTCATTAGTGCTGTGGTATGAAAGTAACAGAGCAAAAAGTTATAGGAAAGCAAAACGATTTTACTAGGAGTAGGTCTTCATCACATCACCCTGTTGTTGATTGTTTTTCCATAATAGCATGCAGCATTTTATTCCCTACTTACTCTGTGACAAATCACGTGATTCCTTCCAAATTCTCTTTATCATCAACTCAGAATCTGGTACGACTTGTTCTTATACACTTTGAGAAGAAGAAAAAAGTGTTTCTCATGGGTTCATAGCTAACTTAAAAAAATCCATCATAAAAGTTTCTACAATTTCTGAGAGTAAAATGCTCAAACACTCTGTTACAGTTTTCCACATATTACTTTTATGGCTTGCCCCAGAGAGATAACTATATATTTGTAAGAGTTTTCTAAAAGTTATGTGCATAAAAATGCATCCATTGACTTGGAACTTTCATTTACAGCAAGATTTCTTACTTTCTCCATCTGGCTCGCCACTGTAATAGTGTTTGGATAATGCCTTCTTAAGTAAAATTATAAAACAAATAAAACTGCTGCTTGGGATCATTATAATATAGCCTAGTATAAGACATACACTTTTTCTTGGGCTTTATCCCTTTTTAACCTGAAGTTAAAATAATTTGTGCCGGCGGGTGTCGCACATCGGCGGTAGTAATGCATTTTTTTTGCGACAAAAAATTAAACGCATTTTATTTTAATGTTACAAGATCACCATAATCTTCAAATTTAGAATTACATTTGAAAAAACTAACGAACGAAAATAAAAACACATTTCAATTACATGCTCATTATTTATTTTCCAAAGCCACAGGGAGCCGCAGCAGAGGAATAAAAGCGCCACATGCGGCTCTGGAGCCGGGCATTGCCGACCCCTGATCTAGAATATAAAAGATTTTCACTATTCGAAATAAATTACATTAAAAAAATAACTTGTCTATTATATTCTAATTGACAATAATATATACACTTATATACTTAATATACACTGCCATTCAAAACACACACATACACACAAAAACACTAGGATGGACTACCTCCATCTTCGCCTCCTGTGAGTCCCTGTTATCCTGAAGCTACTCCTTACCGATCCAGCTCCCCTCTCCTCCTGCTCCTCCTCATTCTGCCTGTCACTCTGGCCCTACAGCAAACCTCTGAAATCTGCACAAATGTCTGCATATGCCTTCAAATTTTTCCTCACAAAGCTTTTTCACACTGCCTTTCCACTTAGGTCTGTTCATTTTGACACAAGAGAAGAATAAGTCGAATGGAGAATATAATATTGCTAGGACAGAGAAAGAGAGACAAGAAGATCTTATATACAGTACAGTAGGTTCAGCAAGATTCTTCATCGCCCCACCTATGGCTCTCACCCTGTCTATATAAGAGACAAACCAGTGGGCCACTTTTCCCTGTATGATGGGCTGGTCATATGAATAATAATGAATAATAATATATCAATCACTGGGGAAAATTTTACCTTGATTACCGATTCAGCCCTGACGGCACCTAGAGAATTCCCATCACAATTGTGCCAAATCTTGGCATCAACCTTAAACCTCACTCCTTATTTTTTGGAAAACATAAACAGACATTCCACTTCTCCCGGGAAGATATGGGAGACTCCTGTGTATTCCTGACACCAGAAATCATGTGCAATATATGAGATATTGACGCTGCCCACTAAAAAAGGGATAGGTTCATTTAGATATGATAGATTCAATAGCTGGGGTATTGCATATGATTTGCGGGCATCAGGGAGCCTCTATCACTATGCGGGAGGCTCTGGGAACTTCCGGGAGATGTGGGAAGTCTGTATAAATGATGCAAAGAAATGCAGCCTGCTTCTACCTTTGTAATATTTCCCACTTACACTCTTTCTCACATATCAAAATCTAGGAATCCATGTATTTATTACATTTTGTCTTGATTATTGCAACTCACACTCACATTGCATATAAAGCACTTTTATATGGTCATGTCCCTTTATACCTCTTTTAGCTTTTATACCTTCTTTCCTTCCATTCTGGCTGTAAAACCATAATGGAAGACTACATTGATTGGTTACAGCAAACCGAAATTTATTTTCTAATGTTCCATTGTACTTTCTGGTGTCAGACTCAGAAAATGTGACCAACAATAACGTTGTTTGTATTGCATTCTATTGAATCTGACACCCATTTTCCATCACACATTGTATCTAAGCTAGTATATAAGTACTGTAGCTAGCTAATTAATGTAGCTGTCATGCTAACTAAGCATTAAACAGGCTTAGCCTGATGGGTTGCTAGCATCCTGTTTCTAGTGGTTTATGTGCACAGCAAACTCTAATGTGGTTACCTTGTAATTTCTGCTTACAGTTTCTGGTTATTAGCACCTAAAGCTAAAAACTAACCTTCAAACAGGAAGTTTGGTGAAACTGTAATACAAAATGGTTCTCATAAGAGGGTAATAGCATGACCCAGCTATTTAGCCTTATGGAGGGGTCATGAAACTAGCTAGCTAACTCTAAATAGCCGGGTCATGTTATTTCAAAGGGGTAAACTGTAATGGACACATTAAGCTAACAAACTTTGTTCAGCTAACACAAATGCGTTTATAGCATCTGGTCGGACAGGTGCCATGATGTCCTCAATGTTATGTCCTGATAGTTTAAAAAAATTAATAAAAATTGCAAATTATAATGCACTTGTATGTCATAAGCAGTGTTGGTGGACGTTACTTTTTATAGTAACTAATTACATTACAAAATTACTGTCATTAAAAAGTAATCAGTTACATTACAGCGTTATTTTCTGATAAAAGTAACTAATTCGAGTACTTTTCCATTACAGCAAATGAAAACTCCTTTGTGATTCCTCATGCGTGTTGGTTTAGTCAAGACCTTTATAATTATTCTACCATCATCGCTTAGCGAAGTTTCAAGCAGTGGCGCGTCGGTCCTCGCATAGTCAAACCGCATAGGTGAGATAGCGGTATAACAGCAGGAATAACAGAGGTGGGTGGGTTATCGGGGGCGGGGCTTGTAGGACGACTTTCACACACTAACGGATTGGGAATGACTCCTGTCTGGCTCACGGATTACATAAATTGTCTGAATAACGGATTACATTTTTGAAAAGATTCTTAAATGGCGGATCTAACGCGTTAGATTACTCGCTACATCAAAAAAGTAATCCAAGTACTTTCTAACTACCAACTACACCCAACACTGGTCATAAGCTCTCACTCACTCATCGTCTAGACTCAGGACTGTCCACCACCATGTTTATTTACAGGGTCAGACAGGGTGCACACAGACATACACACCCATTCACACACTTTTGGGGACGGCCATTAGCCTACTCTGTATGCATTTGGACTGTGGGATGAAAAACAGAGTACCTCAAGGAAAGCCACCAAGCACAGGGAAAACATGCAAACTCCAAACAGACAGAGGCAGGAATCGAGCACGGACCCTGGAGGTGTAAGGCGACAGTGCTATCCACTAAGCCACCGTGCCACAATGTATGTCATAATATGCAATGATAATAATAATAATAACAATTTAATCAAATGTCAATTTCTAAATAAATCTAATTGATGGATTTTTATGTCAGCTCATAACCAAGTAGCTTCAGGTTGCCAGGATAGAGAACGAGAGACAGAAAGAATCAAGCCAGCAGCCATGTTGATCAGCCTTCTACTTGGCACTATGTGGTACTCTCCAGACTCTGGCATTCGCTCCACCCTCCTACACTCGTCTCTCTTTGTCAGTCTCATTATCCCGTGGCCTGGCGTTTCAGACTGCGGGAATTGCATAGATGTAGTCCCTAGCCCTCTCCAGGCTGTTTTTCTTAACAAAGTTAATTCCAAGACATTACAGCTAAGTGCTTTGATGGCCCGCTGTTTCTAAAGCTGGATACTCACATGGGTCATGCCAAGAGCCACAAAGTCTCTAGCAGACAACAAATGCGCGGGCAGAGATAAAGCCTCAATTAGTCATAAGCTGGTGTAAATTGGACGCAAAACAAGGTCGCCGGTTAAAGGAAGTGTGTCGCGCTATATGGTGATGACATGTCGAGTTTATATTTCCACCTCAACCATTTCCACGTCTAACAACATGGCGAGGCAGATTAATGAGATGGGTGGAAGGGAGGATGCTATTACTCTACCTTTCAAACAATTTCACTGTGCACACACACTGCATAATAATATTTTATCCTGCTCTGTCTTTAAATCCAATTAGCTAAAAGAAAGTGCTTTGTGCCACCACACCGCATCAATTATTCATTCGAGTTTTTACAGCCAATCCACGTGGGTTCCTGCGCATATTAAAGAGAATGTAGAGGCACGTGTGCTGATCCTGCTCGTTTTCATCTCCTGTGTCTCTGGGGAGGCTCAGCTCTCACAAACACACACACACACACACACACACACACCAAAACACAATAATACTGTAGGTGAATATAAAGCTTGTCAACAAGAAACGCAGAGAATGCATCAAAACCACAGAGAGTGACAGATAAGAGGAGAAAGAATTTCCACTTTTTAGGCAACATGCACGTTGCTCTCGTGTACCGTTTTGCATCTGAGATCATGACACAAAGATTTAAAGAAAGAAAAAAAAAACAGTTGCTAAGGAACAAGATTTTTGGGGACATGGTGTAGGATTGTTTCAGGATATATTTCAGAAAGACTTTTAAATAGAAGAACATACTACATGAGCGTGGAGGTCTTACACTTCGCCCGGCCAAGCATGGAGCAGATACTGTATATTGGCATCTGTGGTTGTGGTCTGTACACAACTTTTTACGTTCGCGGCAAAATTGTTCAATTACAATTAATCGACAGTTAGTTCCGACCGAACAGTGCGATTGGAGATAATAGACGGAAACACCACCACAACCGCTTGTAGGATGGTTGTACAGTATAAAAGCAATATCATGCTCAAGGCTGTTCTGTTGTCCTGGATATCAGCACAGCTATGATATCTCAGGCTGCACCCTCATGCCTACAGCCGCATCACAGACGTGCTATATCCAGCGGTACAGCACTCCCTCTCGCGTGATATTGCTTAATTTTAAAGTCACTTTGAAAATTCAGCACCCCTTCTCAAGAAAATTGTTCCACCGTCCCTGCCCTCTTGTCTTGCAAAGTCTTGCCATTAAGCTCCTAAAGGATGGATTATCCTTCTTTGACCTTGAGCACATGTGTCTGGATCCTAGAGTAGCACTGCTGCCAATCTCTTCAAGTTTATATTGTTCTCTTTGTAGCATTTGGTTTTGTCCATCTGGGTTTCTTTTGCATTCCCACCACAAAAAAACAAAAAACAAAACAAAAAAATCAATTAGGTGGCCGGGATGCGTAAAATTGCCCCTAGATGTGAACAAGGATAGGAACATGAACATGTTTGGTGCCATTCAGGGTGCGTCCTATGATAGACTCTGGGATTCTCCATGACCATGATCAAGATAAACCACTTACAAAGAAAATACCATTGATTTGGAAGCATTCATATAAAAAGGGCCTTTAATGTACTGGAACATACAGTATAGTCAAGGGGTACTGGATTTTATCATCAACACCTTAACCGGAAGCAGTCAACATCAAAAGTTTATATTTTAACTTCCACTACCCGGAAAATCATTAATAATTAGTATTTGTTAATAAGATGCACAAAAGTAGCACATTTTAGATTTCTCTAACTCCAACAGCCATGACAATTCCAGATCCAAATCCAGCCCGGATATTACATCACTCTCACTCACCTGATTACTGACTTTACCTGTTTCCTGTTTAATCCTCATTTACCCAATTTATAAATAGCAGCTCACTTCCCTGTCCTCTGTAAAGATTTTCCTCTGTAAAACCTTAAGCGTTAGACTCTTGATTTGTGATTCTAACAATTTTCAGATTTTCAAAGGGATTCGAAATCCATCTTAAGATAATAATATTGCAATTTCAACAATTTCAGCTGTTTTTTAAATTTTTTTTTTATCAATGTAATAAACTTTTAAGTCAAGTCAAATCTTATTTATAAAGCACATTTAAACAACACACAGTTGCCCAAAGGGCTGTATAATCCTAAAATAGCTGCAGACACGGTAACAAACAATAAAAACAAACAATAAAAATTTATATATATATATATATATAAAAACATTGTTTTAGTAAATGCAGAATTTGGAGCTGTTTAGAACCAAAAGTCTGTATGAATTTGACCAAATGGCCACAACATGAATGAATTTTCGTCCAATTATACAACATAAACATATTTAGAATAAAGCCTTAAGAAATTGTATAAATAGCAACTTTGTTCGAGGAGTTATATCTGACACCGAGAATTTCTTTGCAAACTCTGACTTTATATTTATAATGAATTCTGGTACATACAGTATTTCACTAAGGCTAATGTATTGCAGTAGTTTATACATTTATATATCGTACGTTTTAGAATTAAAATATTCAGTCTTCCTGCCAGGTGCAAGGTATTTTATATGGCAAAGCCTCTTCATTTGTTTCAGATTGAAGGAACCATCCTTATCTTTCACTGTAATGCATAAAGTTAATGTCATATTATTTTTGTGAATATGAGTCAAGTATAAATTATGATTCTGTGTATGAAATGGCTTTTTATTCACTCGATCTTTTGATCTCTGGTAAAATGTTAATAAAAGTTCAAATCAGCCAAATGTGGCTTTAAACTGACACTTTTGGCATTCAGTCAGCATGAGGAAGTGTAAGGTGAAGCCGAGCGTGACTCAGGTCTGGAAGACGGAAGAAAAAAAAAAAACGGTGTGGGGCTCTGAAGGCAAAGTCTGAACTCTGGGTTACAGTTCTGTAACAAGATCCAAGAGGTCCACTTTCAAACTGCCTGATCAAGTTTTTAAATTAAATATACTTTGAGTAGATGAATAATAATGACCTGTAATTTACATTACAGTGCTCCTGAATTCTCAATACTGATTGGACAAATAGTCACAAACCAGTAGTCTATACTACTATAGATGTGATAATGTTTTACAAAAAATTAGTAAAACATTATCACATCTATAGTAGAAATAAGCATTTGAACAGATGCTAAACAAAAAATACATTAAATATAAACTGTATAATTCTGAATATGGTCAATTTTTTTTTTTTTTTTTTTTTTTTTTTTAATTGTTTTTCTTTTTCTTTTTCAAAACAATCGTGTTATGGAAGGAATCTCCAGTGCCAGTGCAGTTGTTAAATTTTTTCACCTGAAATATTTTCATTTCTTGAGAACATATCAAGCTGCCCCTACCGTGGGGGGGGGGGGGGGGGGGGGGGGGGGGGCGGGGGGGGGGGGGGGGGGGGGGGGGGGGGGGGGGGGGGGG
>JAQMYG010000006.1:23970813-23980999 GCA_030014215.1 Clariallabes teugelsi
GGGTCCGGCCCCCAAGGAGACTGTTTGGTAAAACTCTGGCCCTCTGACAAATATAGTTGATGACCCCTGGTCTACAGGCTTATAAGGCAACATACAAAAAGCAAGAATTATTTTTTTTAATATTAAATTAGTAAGTTTTGGTTTTCTGTGATCAAAACTATTGTGATTCCAAAAACTGTGTAGATTTTAAAGAAACAAAAAATTTGCAACCCCGTAGATAGGAAAGATTTTTAGTTGTTGCTAATAAAATACTGGCTAATATAATGTAGGTTAAAACATAACAAAAAAAGTAAATTAGAGCAACATACAATATTACAAATATTCTTATAAAACTGTAGCTCTTCTATGCTGCTTGTTTGTGTTTTAGGTGTAAAAATGTTTATTATTATTATTATTATTATTATTATTATTATTATTATTATTAACATACAATCATAAATCATAAAATATATACTAAAAACTACAAAGTGCATTTTTTTCATTTGAATTGTTTCGTATTCTTAACAAAACAGATCAATGCTCATTAAACAAACAAAAAAACAAACAAAAAAAACAATCATATCTATGCTAAGACTTCCTGTCAGTTTGAGGAAACAGGAAGTGGCACTAAATTAGTAAGTGAACTACGTTAAACACTGGACTCGAAAATGGCTTGCTCAAGAGCTTGGGCAATTTCAAATTTCTCAGACTAACTTAACTAGCTAAAATTTTGTGCAACAAACATGCAAGCATTATCACATACTGTATCACCAAACAAATGATCACATCATTAAAAAGTCAAACCCGTTCCATTATTTCACTTTAACTTCTCATAGCTCTCGTGTGTGAGTAAGAATGATAATTAACTGACATTTAAAAAAAAATCTAAAGAAAGAGGCCAGAAGAGTGCTAATTATAGCAGAGTGTGAACATATTCCAGATATTTGGGTATAAAGTTTAAATACAGACTTCCTTCCTTCAGGACAAATATTTGAAACCTTCCAGTAACCTAATTATGTTCAATGTCTCAGGATATATTTAAAAAATGATATTCTGGCACCATATTTGATTATTTTCTCTTGGAAGCTCAGTGTTCTAGTTTAAAGGTGGTCTCTGGGTACAGGAGTAAATTATCCCCATTATATGAGGCATAAAAAGGTTTCCAAGTTCAACATTATATTTGTTCAGTGAACTTTTTTAATTCATGCAGTTGATATTAAATTTCTCACCACATTTACTTTATAATATTACTGTTACTGTTCGTTTTAGTTCACAGGACAGTGTGTTTCAGGTGTGGACCAGTGAGGGAAGGGGTAATGAAGGAGGTGCATGCTTGCCTGTGTGTGCGTGCGTACTTACTTGTTTTTATGATGAATTCATTTCAAAGAAAAGGCTTGTTGAAGGAATCGGTGCAGTGAGATTTCATCATCTTGACTATTCAAGGGTGGAAAAAAATACTAAATTTCCTGTCTCAATATGTCAAAGTATTCAAAGGAATGTAAAAAAAAACATGCTAGTTTTTAAACATATTAAGACAGAACTAAAAAATATAGCAAAATTACACTTTTGAAGTAGAACAATGAAATACAACAGCTGAACTCGGTTCCACTCCTGGGATTTGGTGTCTTGTGGTGTATGTTGAGGTTTTAGCATTTTTAATCCTTGTTATGAGATCTTTAAAATCCCCCAGCTGTGAAGTTAATGATTGAGAAGGTATTTGTGTGTGTCTATGTATGCATGTATTTCAAAACCTCAATTACTACAGGTGATAGTCATTTGGTGTGACTGCTCACTTTTTATTTATTTATTTATTTATTTATTTATTTAAAAAAAGGGGGAAAGTGTATAAAATTGATATTGTAACTAATGTTTGGCTGTTTTGCAATGTTACATGGGATCTTCTGTCTCATACTAATGTTTTTTTTCTTTCTTTCCTTAAATCTATTTCCTTAAATGTTTTACTTTTCAGTGAACGATGAATTGCTCTATATTTTAGTTTCATTAAAAAAGTAAATGCCACAAAAAATATTTACACTTGCAACCTCATCAGACATCTATGAATATGCAAAACCAATTTCACTGGTAATACTATTGCCTATTTGCATTTTAATACCTATTAGGATGTCACATTTTATGACAAAAACACCTGCATGTCACATATTTAATACTAAATACTAAACTAAAACTTTAGTTACAATGACAAATTTTAAAAGCTTATCTTTCTTGCAAAAGATTACAGTTTGGAGATATTTACTAATCAGTGTAATAACATTTATTCCCACAAATAATAAAAATAATTAATAATTCACTAATTAATATTCCCAAATAATAAACACACCAGTCATGTTAAATAAATTAATGAATAAATAAATAAATAGTTGCACACATGTCCATTCCATATAAAAGCAAAACCTCTCAGTTGTTCTGGTGTTTTTTACCTTAAACCTTTTGCATCTCCCAGTGGCAATTGGTTCAGACTAGGCCCACTCATTTTACCCAGCTCTGCACATAAAATCTATTAAAAAAAACAAAACTATCACATTTTAAAGTCTGTATTTTATTAGCTTATCTATAATAGGCAAACCCTATTTTGTAGGTTTCTGCAGAAGAAAAAATAATACTGCCTAATTCAATAAAACCAATTCTAATATTCCAAGTGCAAGGTTGTTGAATCGCTGCATAAGTGCTGACATAATGGCACTACCAACTATCGAATTTTGAAAAACACTCCAAAGTTTGGCACAAAGACAGCACTGATACTGTCTAACAGCAGTCTGTATTCACACCCACACAGATCCAACACTCACACCTACTGAATGAGGAAATATTTCATGGTGTCTGAACAATGCCAGTTTAATCTTGTCTGGATGGGGAAAAATAAGGGTTTATGCAATTAATTCACCTGACTATATTATCAAAATTGTAAGCATTCATTTCAAATTAAATCATTTCATTTTTATCTTATTGTTTCTCATTATTCCTTTGTGCAGTCTTTTTTCATTTTAGGACAGGTTTGAGATAAAAGAAAAATAATGTACAGTAGCAACATTTTAAAAGGAAAATGTCACCTTCAAACAAAATATGTATTCTTATAAATAAGAAACAGCAGTGATTTGATGGTGTCATGGTTATTAGTTCCAGACAGGTGGGTTGAAGTATTTTATAAACTGTTGATCTCTTGAGCTTATTTTTACAAACAGAAGTATTCAGAGTTCACCATAGACTGGTAAGGAGGGAATAAAATCCAAAGAGTGTGAAATTAATGAGAGAGTATCAATTTTTGATATGAGAGAGAGAGAGAGAGAGAGAGAGAGAGAGAAGTCAGAGGAGAATGATCAGACTGGTCCAGTCTGTCAGGAACACTACAGTAACTCAAATAGCCACTCGACAACAGAGCTGAGCATCTCAGAAATCACAACATGTTTTGTGAAACACGATGCAGATGGATTAAATGGCAATCTTCCAAAGTGTTTGATGTTTGACTGTCTAAAAGTGCTGGACATTATATTCTGCTATTATTGTTGGGAATGCCAGCAAGAAGTATTTAGTTTTTAAGCGGTTTGCTGCAGGAAATGATGTAATATACTATACTGCACTATACTGTAGTATATAACTCAAAAATATAATGGTATACTACACTATACTACGTAGGTAATAGTAGAGTATAGAACATTTTACAAATAGTGTACTATTACCATACTATAGTATCCATAGTAGACTATACAATACAGTAATGTTCTACACTATACTGCACTATACTATAGTACTATAGTGCACTATACAGTGCATTTATGTATTATTCCGGATTTGAATATAGCATGCTTTATTATATACAATATAGTACAGTATACTATAGTATTATACTCTACTATATGCACTATATTATAGTGTACTACTATAACACTATACTGTACAATACCTCACTATACTGTAGTATAGTGCACTACACTATACAATACAGCGCTGTACTATATCAAACTGGACCACACTATAAAATACTGGACACTACGCTACACAGTACTACACTGTGCTATATTAAAATAGTATTGTTAGAGTAACATACTGTATTAGTATAATACTGTACTGTATTATAGTGCATTGCACCATTACATAGTATATTACACAACACTATAGAGTACTGTACTATACTAAACTATACTATAGTACTATACTATAGCAATGAAAACACTACACTTTGTTTTATTGCACTGTATTGTATTGAGTAGTATACTAAAGTATAATGCAGTACAACAAAGTACAGTAAAGTATTGTGTAGTGTAGTCAAGTATACTATACTTTACATTATGGTATACTGAAATATATTACACTATACAAGACAGTACAGTACTGTACTATACTACACTGGACTATAGTATAGTACACTACACAATATAGTGTAAGTGAGTGAATTGCACTGTTCTATAGTATACTACACTATACTTTACTATAGTACACTACACCATACCATATTGTACTATACTAAATTGGACTACACTATAGTGTACTACACACTATAGCAATATACTACTGTATACTTGACTACACTACACAATACTTTACTGTACTTTGTTGTACTGCATTATACTTTAGTATACTACTCAATACAATACAGTGGAATAAAACATAAAGTGTTTTCATTGTCCAGGGCAATTTATTGTAGATCCCAGCCCGAGTCATCTTCTTCCACTCCAGCTGCAAGCTTATACCTATATAAAAAACTTTTTTATATTTTACCTATTTCATCACTTTTCTAATTGACTTTAAGCTTATAAATGATTAATTAATTGTGCAGCTTGTTCAATTGATTGATTGATTGATTGATTGATTGATTGACAGCAAGTGTAAAATAAGCTGGACATTCTATTCATGTATTTCTCCACAATTAAGGTTCACCTAATAAACTGGCAGGTCTGTTTATGATATCGTTATGACACTCAGTCCTCTAGGTGTGTTTCTAGCAGCTGTGGCTATAGTTTTTTTTTTTTTTATTTTAAAGCAAATCTATCATTTCTCCCCCACAATGTGTTAAATCTTCCAGATTGTTTTATTTTGTAATGGTGTCAATAACCATCTCTCCGTGAATGTGCGAAGTGTGAGGAAATCTGTAAAAACATTGTCGGGTTTGCCCTCAGGATATGAGAGAGCTTTGGCTAAGCTGAAGAAAGAAAGTGAGAAGGTGTTTCTAACAGAGAGTGGGTGGCAGTAACAAGTCCCTTTCGCTTAATTTGGGTTTCACTGCTGCTTCCATGGCTCTCTTCCACAATCCGGATCAACTTCTCCGTGGCTTTCATCCAGCTGACTGCTGCCCTCTCGCCTGCCTGGGTTTAGCTTCATGGAGGACATTTACACCTTTTATAACCTCTATCTCTCTCTCCATCTCAGCTCACTTTCTGAGAGGATATTACCACGAATAGATCAAGTTAAATATGGACCGTGTTGGGAGTCAAATCAGACCTACAGACCAGGCAAGGTGCCATGTACATCTTACATAGAGATGAAGAATGTTTGTATATTCAGCTAGACAGATTCATAACATAATATATTTTTGACAAAACTTTATTTTTCCATCCACGGCTGTGAAAGTATGGGCTTTGTATGGACTAAACACATCAATAAGAACCTCTGTAGTCCAACTACGCATCATGGAGACTAGCAATGACCATTGGAGGCCAGTAGTGACCACTGTATTTATTTATATTTGTCTGATCTCATTGGGACCTCCGGCCAACATTCACACACACATTCAAAGACTACGGCCAATTTGGGAACTCTGGTTAGCTTAATCTACATTGTGGGAGGAATCCGGAGAACCTGGAGGAAACCCACCAAGCACAGGAAGAACATGCAACCTCTATGCACACAGACCCTGAGGCGGGAATTGAACCCAAACCCTGGAGGCACAAGGTGACAGTGCCTATCACTAAGCCACCGTGCCACAATCAGTATGTTGTATCTGATTTGTGCAGACTACCAAAAACAAAAATATCATGAGCCATTTATGTGGCAGAAGTGCAATGCAGATCTAATCATACAGATACAGTTCAAAAGCTCCAGTTAATTTTTAGATCAAATGTTAGAACAATAACTCCTGGTTTCAGGATTTTAGAAACAATAAAAGCAAATAAAAGTGTGTGGTGGTTCTGTAAGTGGAAAAACCGAGACATCAGGGGACAATGGATAGGCTGGTTCAAACTATCAGGGTGTCTACTCTACCTTCAGTAACCACTCTTTACTCTCATGGTGAGCAGAAAAGTATCTCACACATGGTAAAATCTTTATGGTAATAAATATCAATAATTTATATGTTTTATTCAGGATAAAGAGTACTCTTCAAAAGTCTGAGACTGTGTTGTTTTGCTTTACATGTAATTCCCATTTAGGATTTATTGTTAATTATGTAGGGAAAAGTAATAATTATGAGAAGGTTTACAGTAAATTAATTCAATTTATGTCAAACAGGCAGTATTTATATAGTGCAATATTACAAAGAAAACATTTCATAATTTACATACTGTTTTTTTGTGTTATTTTTACTGTTGAAGACCTTAATTATAGAATTTCTGTCATTTTTTACATTTATTATTAATTGTATTGTGCAGTTCTGTACAATCACAGCCAGCAAGGATGAGTGAGTGGGAAAGATGTCAGTTTAGTTCCTGCATTAGGAAAAAAAGTGGATCTGATGTACAAAAAAAAAACTACTATTCTGAAATCTCACCTAAAAAAAAAAAACTTTCATTCTTTTGCAATCAGTGTTAAGGACCCCATCACATGCTGAAAAAGAGCATGAGGTTCCCACTGCATCCTAAAAATATCGAAGAACACAGTGGGAACAGGGTCAAATGTGGAAAAAAAAAATGCATTTATCAAGTTCATTCTCCCTCCTTGCCACGTCCCTGTCAGGGTCTCAATCCATCTATTATGTTGTCACTAATTTCCACTCATGCATATGATCAGATTCTCACCAGGTCCAATGAAGCATGAAGTGATGGTGTGAGGAACTGGATACAGTATTGATATAAAATTTTCTGAACATGACATAGACATGCTGAAACAAGGTGGTATCAAAAGGTTTCAGGATTAGCTCTGTTTACAAGCTTGTTGGGGTACGTCCTCCCTCAGATGCCTTAAAACCTGCCAGTAGAATTTACTATTGAAAGTCTGGCCCCTGGGGATGAATTCTTGATGCACAATGCCACGAATGTCAAAAAGATGATGAGAATGCACTTGGTCGAGCTGCAGAGCTGCCTTGCCTTTTTCAGTCGTGGAGATGACGGACTCTTCCACTGTTGTTTTTCTTAGGGTCGTACTCGTACACCCAAGTTTCATCACCGGTAATGATCCTCGACATGAAGGACGGGTCATCCATGGCACACTGATGGAGTTCTTGGCAGACTTTGATGTGTTGTTCCTTCTCCTCCTGGGTCAGCAGCCTGGGGATGAACTTGGCAGCAACACGGCACATGTTCAAATCACACGTGAGGATGGCCTGGACTGTTCCGTATGGATTGTTCTCAGGCGATCATCATGTTCAAGCTTGCATGTGTGCCATAAACGTAATAAGCACCAAAAGAACGCAATATAAACTTAATGCGGTCTTCTACAACGTGACATGGACTTACCATGGTCATAGCACAACCCTGAAGAGGACGTTGTTAGTAACTGAACTAGTTCCTAACTATTCTTTCGGTGTAAAGGGGTAGTGGAGTTTTGAGATCTAATTGCAGTATAAAATTATCTTGACTTGGCTTTAAAACTTCTTATTCCCACTACAGTATCGAGCTTAGAACATGAGATTTTATATGCTTAGACTAAAATCGTCCTGATGGACTGTATGCTCATCTCAGCCGTCTTTTGTAATGTTCTATAATCCCTCACACTGTCTATACATCCATACAGAATTTATCATTTCCTCCCTGAATATTCGTCCTGGGCTCAGCTATGGAGAATGTAGAAAGGCAGCCACTTGTTTATGACTTTGATCCTTAAAACATCAGAATAATAAAACACTAATATGATTTGTGTCTGGTAACAGTATCTTGGGGAGATGGTTACTTAGCAACCACCACTGGGTAACAAGAGCAATATAACTGGATGGGAGGATGTGACACTCGCTATAATAAATAAATAAAATAAATGAAGTAGTATTTTTTTCCTACACATCCAAAATACCAGTTATTGAGTGATGCATAGTTTATTGCGTCTAATGAGAACTTTAATTAAGAAATAAAGAGTTTGTCCAACATTGACATTCATAAATGTAGGGCAGTGGTGGTTCAAACGATTAAAGCTATGGGTTACAGGGTTACTGATTGGAAGTTTGGGGGTTCGAGCTGTAGCACCTCCAAATTGCTTTATTTCTCTATATAATCCCCTGCTACACTAATGCACTAGAATGCAATAGAAGGTTCATCAGGATTGCGTGCATCTTGTCTGAAACACTGGCCTCCCTGGAACTCCTTAAATGACTTTTTCAAACATGTGGAAATGGCTTGGTCAGGACTGTACAATAACTCCCATCCAAGTTCTCCATCGATTTTCGAGATGTTTGACTCACTGAATGTTTACGGGAACTACTGCAGGGGCCTCAGAGCAACTTCGGCCGGGATCATCATTCACCAGAAATGATGAAATTTCCAGAAACCAGAAATCATCACAACATGAACATACAATAATAAAAATAAGTCTAGTGTAAAGATGCACCGACTTGCTAAATTATTCACCCCCATGATTTTTTTTTTTCACTTGGTGGAGGTAGCATCATGTTCAGGGCTATTCTTATCTCCTCGGTTGATTCTCTGACAAATCGCCTTATTAGCTTGTCTCTGATGTTTGCTTGATGCACTGCTTCCTCTAGGCAGTATTGCGTGGGGGTGGGGGGTTCGATGTAAGCGCTTATGTAAGGCACTACAACTTTTGGGGAAAGTGAACATATAAAGAACTGCAGCTTTGGGAGTAAGAGCAATCTGAACATAAATAAATAAGGTGGCATTTATTTTGGATATTAAAATCATACGTCATGTATTCTCAACTGAAGTGGAGGTGGATTTGGACATGAATGTGCCACGATTCTAAAATTACAAAATCAAAAAACTGGTTTTCCTTTTATCTGTTCCATAGAGGGAAAATAAATGTTGGCAGAACGCAATACAGTATGTCCAGCACCTGAACACTGGGGTTATTTATAATGCTTAGGACTAATTACTCTGTGTTGTCCAGATGTGATGGTGTGTAGCAGGTCTTTGTGGAAATTAAGCAATGTTCTCATTAATAGCTCACTCGGTCCGCAGCAGTAATTTGATGGCCACAGATTTCCAGCACACCTGTGTAACAGACTAATGACTAAAAATGACCAATGTGCAATGGCGTGTGAATAATACTTTAATCTAAATGTGTTGGGTTTTTCTGCAGCAAATTTTGGTGCTGATTTTAGAACAAATCTCACTTTGACCTGATGAAGAAATTACCCGAAAGTAATGAATATGAAACTTGAAGGGGAGGAATGAATGCTCTTGCATGTAATAATAGGTCTCTAAGCTTCATTATTGTACAGTTTATTTAGCTTAAATTATTCCTCTTGGTAAGGTTAAAGTACCGCTTCAAATTTTACACCCAAGTTCAAGTAGAAAAGCTTTAACTTTACTTACAATATGGAAGTAAAAAGAAAAGAAAAAAAACAGCTTAACATTAAAGAAAAACTTGCTGATTTTAGATGAATTAGTTCTCTTTGACCAAGAAACTAAGGAACATGGAAAAATATTAGTTACGGTTAACTAGCATCTAGCTTTCTTATTGATTGATCACATTAGCAGATACAAATTATGCAACTAATTTTGATGGCTTACCAACTTGAAGTTTTCAAGCTTACAAGCTTAGTTACAGCTGAACTATTTAATGGGGGAAATACTTAAATCATCATAACCTTTATTTAAGATTTGTAACAAATTTTGCAAGTTATACAAATTATTTAGATATTCTTTTTTATCACTTGAGAGTATAACTTAATTTTAATATAAAATTGTGCTGATGCATGCTATATGCTGCGCTCTAAACTTTTGTTATTATCAGTGCTGCATGTATCCAGAATATCTGTACCAACCTTCCTAATGATAAATAAGTACTGCAGATGAATGAATTCATTAATGAAATGTTTTTAATCTCTTCACTTTAAAAACATTTTAATTTTAAACTTTGGTTCATTTAAAAT
>JAQMYG010000006.1:24004769-24020481 GCA_030014215.1 Clariallabes teugelsi
TGTCATTTTTCCGGACCTCGGACTGAATAGAAATTTGGTAAGTGGACCTTTCAAATTTATATTTGAGTACCCCTGCCATAGTGCATTCTAGTGCCATCTGTTCCACAGCCCAGGTACGCAATGCATACACGCCTGGTCATCCACATAATGTGAAAAAAAAAAGAAAAAAAGAAAAAATAGTGATTCATCAGACAAAGACACCTTCTTCCATTGCTTCGTGGTCTACTGTAGTTCTGAGATGGCCTCCCAGTAAACAGCCCTGTACACAGCAAGTTATGTCTTCTGGCACCTTTCTATCATATTCTCAAGTTCCACTTTGAGCACTGAGAGCCTGTGACCAGTTCACCAGTTGTCCTTGCTTGAGCCACTTTGGTGGATCCTAACAAGTGGGAACACTCGATGAGACTAACTGCTTTGGAAATGCTCTGATCCAGTCATCTAGCTTTTACAAACACAATTACAGGCTGATTTATTCATTGTGACAAAACTGTGGGAAGGTGGAGTCATACTGTAGCTTTTTGCTAAATCACACAAAATTCCCCTTGATATAACCAGAAGATTTATGATAAAGTAGTTTGCCCGTACATCATTTTAACACTCTTTAGCACCCTTTAACACACTCAAAGAAAACATGCACAAAATATTCCTTATCAAGTTTGCAACACTTCCTTTCTTTGGGAAAAAAAAAAATCTGAATGATTTGTTAAAATAATTTTTAATAAAGAACATATACTTTTTATCTATTTATAGTTTCATGACACAAGCAGCTATAAACATAATTTCCTCATCAGTCACTCTTACATTTATTAAGACAAAAACAGTGGCTTATAATAGTACTATAAAATTGGGGGGTCTAAATAATAAAAAAAAATAATAAAAAAACACAGCTCTTCTGTCCTGAAGATGTTGGTAATTTTATGAGCTGCAGCTTTACTTCTAACTATTACAAAACACTGACACTGGAGACTCCTTCCATAATTGTTGAAAATGAGCATGTCTTATTGAGGTCAATGGGGATCATCTTGAAGTTATTACTATAGAAATGATAATGAGTTCATTAATATAAACCCATGATTTACAGTCATTGCCGCTGTTATTGAACATTAATCAATGCCTTTAACAAACTCAGTGATTAAATAAATGTTGTTCTTTTAGTTCTTCCACCATTTTGTGCATTTCAGAAAGTCATGTAAACACAGTTCTACAGGTTTAAGTGCCCGCGTGTATTTGGCAGCCTTATGAACGTACAAAAGAAACAATAAAAGGTACATTTTCTTGCATGAACACTTTAACAACTGTGAAATATTTAAATAACCCTCTGGGCTGGAAAATTAACACACTCCATGTGTCTGGAGCTGAATTATGGCAGGTTGTCCTAATCAAAGAAGTGTCATATTAGTTAAACAAATGATGGACTTCCTAACCAGACTTTATATTTGTTTGGGAAATTCATGAAGTGAATTTCAGCTTCCAGGTTACTGAAGCCTCAAATTTAATTGTACACTTGTGCTTGTAGAGTAATATGGCTGTTGTGCCTTTCTAAACCAGTTTAACTGCAATGTTTAGCACTAATGGGAAGCACTAACAGTCATGGGAGCACTTTAAGGAAGAAAACACATGTGATAACATTCTGCCATCTTATAAAAACACTTTGTCTACTTAATAACTGCTCTTAAGTCGTTCCAACTTGTTGTTTTATTTAAGCCTAGACAAAGCTAACTAGCTTCTGACAAAAGGCTAAATCCCAAATCTGTCTCTAACCCTGGATCTAGGGCACTACTGGTAATGTGGGACTAGTGATTGTACAGTTCCATTTTATGCTATTTGGGATTCAACCCTAGTTGATGAAGGATACGTGTTGGTGAAGCAAAATCAATAAATCAATCGAACATTTAATTATAGTATAGCACCTTACAGCAACTTAATTTGAAGCAGAGAGCTCCACAGCATTCAAATAAATGGAAATAAAATACTGTAGCTATAAGATAGCAATAAAATATACAAAACAAAATTATTAGATATGAAAATTCATTCTAAATAAATGAGGTTTAAGTTGTGTTTTAAACAGAGGCAGGTCAGTAATATAACATTTTAACTGATTTTAGATGAATAAATAAATTGTATAAAAGCAAAATCACACTCATGCTGTTGTGTTGGATATCGTCACGGCTGTGATGCCCTCAGCACTACGGCTGCTGCATGATGTGATGCTACAACCGCATCTCAGCCGTTTATAAAAGTTTATCATTTTTAAAGTTTATAATTAATTGTTCACTGGAACAAGGAAAATGCTATTTCTAGATCAGTTCTAATCAGAAAAGTTCGAGCTGTTTATCACACTAATTAAGCTCTTTAGGCACAACACACATTTATGTTTTACAGCTAATACTAGCGCTGTCTCGCGTTTTATCTATAGGCTTAATGGCCTTACCTTCCAAGAGCTCCTGCCTTTAATGAAGCACTCATTTAGAGTCTCGTTACAATCTCAGAGTGAGCTGTTGGTAAATTCAACTCATATTTCGCTTCATTTCTTTAATTGCTCATTGTGTTCATTGTGCTTTCTCATTGTGTTTCAGTCTGCAGCAATAAAAGAGATGAAACTGCAATTAAACATAAGAAACTCAAACTGTTACGGTCAGCATGAGTCACTTATAGATGTTCTTACGAAGGAGTTCAAATATCACGCCTTTTTATATAGTCAGCATTCATAAAAGTGAAATACTTTATATCATTTCTATTACTTGATGCTTGTGAGGATATTCTATGGGACTAAATATTATAAATGTCTATAGGGTGTTACTCCATAATGCAGTTTAAATATTTGGTATAAATAGTTATAATTGATCATTTGTTGTGTATCTATTTATTAAACATATTGTAATGTGAAAACTGGTAATGTTCTTTATTTCTAATGTCACGAAAATGGAAAATTATGTTAATACATATGTTATCAACGCGAAATTTCAACATTATTCTAGCTTAGGGGTGTGGCCTTATGTATTAATACAGTTAATTATAGCTAATAATGTAACAAAGTAGTAGAGTAAAACAATGTACAGTATGTAAATGCAGGTCCAAGAACTAGGAAGAGTAGAACACAGTGTTAAAAATCTTTTAGAATGTAAAGTCACATGTAAAATCAGGGAAGCAAGCACTTAATGTTTAAAAAAAAAAATTTTTTAAGGAAGATAGGACTGGAAAGTCGACTTTGAACGACTGGGAAGTTGAGGGAGAGTGAGATCTATAGGTGGCGGAGATGCAACTTATATGTAGGATGCCAACCAAAGGTGCAGAGCGGTACTAAGAGGGAACCTGAAGTGTGTGGAAGCGGCAGATAAAAGCAGAGGAAGAGTTCAAGACACGCAGCAAGACAAGACAAGATCAGGGAAAGAAGCATTTCATGTTTTTTTTTTGTTTTTTTAAGTAAGAAAGACTGGACTGGGAAATCATCTGAAACAAAAAAGAAGTAGAAAAAGAATAGTTAAAAGGTATAACTATTAGTTATACTAGTTAAAGTTCAGTTAACAATTTACACAGTATAATACTGTACACTCCAGTAGTGTCAAATTTATCATCTGATCTACAAAATACAAAAACTGTACTAGACAAGATGAAATCATGGAAAGATTTTCTTCTTCTTTTTTTTTTTGTACATTAAACAATAAATATCAATAAATATCACAAATGTCAGACCATATCTGCTCTAGAATAGACTTTGGCTGTCTTTTAAACCTTTTAAAATAGATATGTAGATTTTTATGGCGTCAAATCAAATTTACACAAAATTGGAAAAAAAAAAATAATAACAATAAGTCAAGACAAGTCACCAATCGTTGCGTGTTTTTGATTCGTGATTAGATTGTCTCCAATGTCTCGGCAGATCTTATTGTGCAGCTCTAAGCTTTTTCCCCAGCGTCTTGTTTCACACTTTCATATTTCCTCAGGTGCCCCCCACTCCTCACCCCCCTCCCCCACCCTCCCCCTACAGAATATCTGTGTTTGATGAGCCACACTATACTGTATATTAGGATGGCGATGTTCATGATCGTTCCCAATTTAAAGAAATAAATAACAGCATGTAACCTTCCTGATCCACCTGTGAAAATATTGAATAAATCAATTCGTAGGTCAGAGAGCAGCGTCTTATTTACTCGAACCTCTCAACCAGCTATCCAGTGGCAAGGAAAAGAGAGAAAAAAAAAACATCAGAGCTCCTAAATTATCTCAGTGATAGCCTCAGCCATCTGTTTGGTAGGAAGAGCCCTGTCGCTGTAATCAACCTCACACAGGGAAACATGCACGCTTCCCACACGGCTTCACCGCGGAAATTCTCTCTATAACATCTACAGTAGTGCTTTATTAGCCCCCTCGAGCCCGGTATCTGTCACCATCATCACGGCCAGTCAAGGGAACCTCTGTTGCATTATGTGGCTCTAAGTATATAAATAAATAAATACTGGAAGAAAAGGAGGAGATCACGTCAGACCAGCTTCCTGCTGTGGTACCAGAGTGCTGGTGTCTGGGCCAAGCGGCGAGATCACAGCTGCTGCGATTAGCATCAAG
This sequence comes from Clariallabes teugelsi, assembly GCA_030014215.1. NCBI lineage: Eukaryota > Metazoa > Chordata > Actinopteri > Siluriformes > Clariidae > Clariallabes > Clariallabes teugelsi. The sequence continues at coordinate 24,009,333 of JAQMYG010000006.1, forward strand.
TCTCAGCTCGGATCACACCATCCCCTCCACTCCAATCAACTCGAGAGCAGATAAGAAGCCCTGACGCCTCTAATGTGCCATTTTTACTCCTTCACCTCACTCTGTGCTTTGCTCTCTCTCTCTCTCTCTCTCCGCAGTATCCTGTACTGTACGCTGCATAGACACGTACACCACGATTCGACACACGTATCAGCAAGTTAATCTGTATAGGGAGCCTAAAAGAATTAATCGCACGGTTCTATTTGACTCTTCTACTGCACCATCTGTCAAAGTCAACAGCATCAGCGGATGCAGAGCGACATTCATCACCGCTACTAATGGCGGCTCAGTCCAACTAGCGAATATTTTTTTTAAAAACTTTAAGCGTAAGATTTTAAAGGTGCGCAGCCTTCTGGGAAACAATGCACTTGTTTGTGCATGCATATTAATCATAGGAATGAGCAATAGGTCTGTTTTTATTCGCATAAAGTTCCTCCGATATAAATCACGCCGCGTTGGATCAACCTCATTAGGGTGAGAAAATAATGAGGCGCTCTAAAAATAATCAGACATAAATAATAATCTGCATCAGTATTCATTTTAATTTAAAACATGGTAATGATGATGCATATAGAAAAATGGCTGGCGGTCCTCCATGTTTTTATTATTATTATTATTATTATTATTAGTCATAATAAGTAGGTGTAAACATTCCTTAATTTTGCCTTTTCCTAAATAATATGCAAAATGAATAATAAAGTTATGAATAACTCAGTTCATGAATTAACTGAGAATTAAAAGTGTTAAATCTATGTTCACTTTATAAGCATCGTGAAGTCTATTGGACTATTCAGAAATGAGGAAAGGGTTTATGCTAAGTCAAGATGCTCAATGAACTCTGTAACATTTTATTTCTGATCAGTCATTTCAGGATGTATGCACCAAAAAGAAAAAAATAACTGCAAAATTATATTTGTTGTAGGTTTTATTGCTCATAGGACAAATTCATCCCTTCAAACAGCTCGATAAAAATTTGTAATTTTTTATACAATAAACATTTTTGATTCGAAAGAAAATTGTTTCTCCTCATGACAACATCAAACATTCATCACAAGAATTAATTAAAAAAATTATATACAGTATAGGGGAGGAATTGGCCACGACTAAATTAGGGAGAAAAATCGGGGAAAAATCCCCCCCAAAAATAAATAAATAAATAAATTATACAGTATAATGCATATTGTTATAGCTTCTACTGCTCATGACAAAAAGCACGTTTATGCAAAAACAAAAAGCAAAAAATATACCATTTGTTGACTGGAATAAATAAAGTAACATTTATTTTCTTTTTTTGTCTATTATTTTACTTCTATTTCAAATTAAGGTGGTTATTACATGTAATTTTGTTTGTACTGTATATGCATTCTCCCCTTCGAAAAATCTATATAACATTTGCACATTTTTATAAAATAAACGTTATTGATTCTAAAGAAAATTCTCACATTTCTTACATTTCCTCATTACAACATAATACAATTATTATTATTATTATTATTATTATTATTATTATTATGTTTTATATATCTACACTGTTTAAAATAGCTGGAATGAGGTATAAATCCCCTTACATCACACACTATACTGTATATTATATAACAATAACATTATAAATTACTGCACATTTTTAAAACCTTGAATGATAGCGTCCCACCAAGCACATGGAGAACATGCAAACATTATTTCTTGTCAATCTGGCTGAAGAGTTGTATTCATGAACAAGAAAACTAGTGAAAAACTGACCATGTGACAATGGTGTTCAGCTTCTGGAGCCATGGACTGGGTCACCTACAGATCCAAACCCAATAGAAAACTGTTGGATGATGGTTACGCTGTCAGTAGCAGTTAAGACACCGTTTTCTGTACACGATCTCCAGGAAGCGATCAAGTGAGTGAGTGACACAAAAGTACTGCAGATGTCTTATTGGACTCGATGCCCAGCCGAATCCAGCAGGTTTTGAAGAATACTGAATATTGATTGTTGTAGAGCAATTTGTGACCCAGTCTGTGAAAACCCACCTACATTGTATATTTACATTTCAGCATTTGGCAGACTTCCTTATGCAGAATAATTTACATTTTTATTGTATTATTCATGTGAGCAGGTGAGGATTAAGGACTTTGTTCAAGGGCCCAACAGTGACAGCTTAGTGATGGTGGGGTTTGAACCTGGGACCTTCATAGGACATGAAGAAATAGGACATTCATAGGACATGAAGAAATATATAGAAACATACATACAATAGAAATATTTTGTAGTAGAAAATGGTGAATCAGTGAAAAAAAAATTATTAAAGCTGGATTTTTACAAACTTTTCATTGCATAAAATCACAAATTATTAATATTATCTTAATATTGTTTTTTTTTTTTTTTTTTTAATGGGAAGGTCATTAAAACATTGAATTTCCTCTTTCTTCTCAATCCTTTTGGACATACTAAAAGTACTAAAAAGTCCAACACCTGGAAATGAAATATACTTAATCTAGATTTAAGGTAGTTAATTTGCATTAAATCCTCCCTAAAATGAAAGTATTTTTATATGTTGGCATAATACATACATGTATAATTTGCATAATAATGAATACCAGGTTCTATGGCTATGGCATCTGCTCTGTCCCTCATCATTTCATATTTCTATTTCTGTTTCTTGAATGAGAAAATGCCTTTCTCTCTGAAACACATTACTTTGCACTGCAGTAATCCGTTTCAATAAGTTCCTTCCAGAATCGATTCGCCAAAAACCAAGTCCCCTGTCCTTTCACTGAATCGAGTCAATTCTGTTGCTGTCCTTTTTTTGGCCGCTCTGTCGATGCTGGATGTTCACATGATGACGGTCGGACGTGCGTTCACACTGAGGGCCATCAATTCCACAATGTTCTCCATCATATCTCATGGCCACCTTTTGCGGATATGAACCAGACTCAGGACCAGAGAAGAAAGCCCGAAATTAGTTCTGGAGCACGCACAGAGCACTGAAGACGACCTGTGTGCAATTAAAGTGCGACATAATCTCTGTATACATATCCCGGAGCGAACATCTTTAAACAAACGGCATCATGAAGACCGAGGAGCTATCAAAGCCAGGGTGAGAATCGATAACGTTATTATGTGGTAATATTATCTCGATGTGTTTACACTGTCATGCTTTGAGAATAGTGTAGTCTTTATCTACTGTTGCATTTGCAACTATACCATTATAGTGAGGTCAGAACATAAACACACAGCGGGGTGATCAGTGGCAAAAAGTGCCGAGGGACAGGAGCTTTAACTGATCCGCACTGAGACTACCTTTAGTGTTTCCTGGTCAAAAGTTAAAAGCGAATGTACTATAAAGACTGTGTGTGTGTGTGTGTGTGTGTGTGTGGGTGTGTGTGTGTGTGTGTGTTGATCCACAGCATGTGCAGCATGGGCTATCGTTTGTGGCAAGATGGCCCATTCATCATTTTATGAGTGTTTGTTGGTCCCATCTTGGAAATTACACCACTCTCTCTCTCTCTCTCTCTCTCTCTCTCTCTCTCTCTCTCTCACACACACACATACACACACACACACACACACACACACATACACATACAAAAACACACTCAGTTTTTATCACACAGTAACTTCATTGTTTATTGCCCCATCTAGCCTAATTTGGTAGACCAATAATAATAATAATAATAATAATAATAATAATAATGTTAATTCCAACACTAATCTTCATCCATCCATCCAGAAGCTTCTGTAGTCCAACTAGGGACTTTGGGGGCCAATGGTGACCAATAATAATAATAATAATAATAATAATAATAATGATAATAATAATAAATTATTTGTCACATGTACTTTACAGCACATTGATTTTCTTTTTTTTTTTACTTCGCATTTTCCCGTTTAGGAAGCTGGGGTTAGATCACAGGGTCAGCCAGGTTACAGAGCCCCTGGAGCAGACAGGGTTAAGGGCCTTGCTCAAGAGCTCAACAGTGGCAGTTTGGCTCGAACCCCCAACTTTCTGTTCAGTAACCCTGTGACTCACAGCCTTAACTGTTGGTAGAACCTCTGGTCAACATTCACGCACTACAGACAATTTGGGAATGGCAATTAGACTAATCTGCCTGACTTTGGACTGTGGAGTGAAACCGGAGTACCCGGAGGAAGCACATCAAGCACAGGAAGAACATACAAACATCATGGACACAGACCTGAGGTGGGAATCGAACCAGGACCCTGGAGGTGCAAGGCAACATTGCTAACAATGTTCAGACAAGAAGAAATCATCATAATAACAAATATTTTCAGAATTTTTGTTTAAATATTTTCTTTTCTGTTCCCGTTCTAAAAAGAGCCAAATATAGTCACATAAACACAATTATTCCTGCAGAGGAAGCTTGATACCCTATGTCAGTGTACTTGTTTCATTTCTTTTTACAGACATTAAGCTCTTCGAGGCTTGAGTCCGGTAAAGCTGTTGAGGTAAAAGCGATGTATGGAACTGTACAAGTTGAGGCACGGTTCCTTTGTGGATGCAAACCTGTGATTATAAGCCCCGCCCCCAAACAAGCCAAGAATCACTTATCGGTGTGAAAGCGTGAAAATGCCGCAGGTCCAATTGTTCATCAGAGGCTTGATTTAGCCTATGGTAACTCTAGCGGAGCTGCAGAGATCCACAGGTGGTAGAATCTGTCCACAGGTCAACTATTAGTCGTGCACTCCACAAATCCATTGTTGAACAAAAGCAATAAGTCGTCTCATTTGCAGTTTGTGACAAGTCATGTGGAACTGCAAATGGGTCTTCTTATGGCTTTCGTTCAACAATAGCTGCTTCTCTGATTAATGCCGTCCTCGCCCGGCCTGTCAGTTTAGGTGGACAGCCATGGCCTGGTAGGTTTGCAATTGTGCCATGCTCCTTTCCATTTTCGGATTAAACAGTGAGATGTTCAAAGCTTGGGATATTTTTTATAACCTAACCTGGAACTTTATCCCTGACCTGTCTGGTGTGTTCCTTGGGCTTTATGATGCTGTTTGTCCACTAATGTTCTCTAACAAACCTCTGAGGGCTTCACAGAACAGCTGTATTTATACTGAGATTAAATTACACACATGTGGACTCTATTTACTAATTAGGTGACTTCTGAAGGTGATTGGTGGTATCACCAATTGGAGTAAAGGGGGGTGTATACAAATGCATGCCACACTTGCACAGATTTTTATTTGTAAAGAAATTTAAAAACCATTTCCTTCATCATTTTCCTTCCACTTCACAAGTATGTGCCACGTTGTGTTGGTCTATCACATAAAATCCCAATGCAATTTATGTTTGTGGTTGTACCATGACAAGATGTGGAAAAGTTCAAGGGGTATGAATATGTTTGTAAGGCACTGGGTATACACACACACACACACACAGTATATGCTGTATTTACTCGAACTGAATAGTGAAGTGTACATCTTTGATCACTTTCTCTACCTGGCAGACATTTCAGGCGCAGATCTGTTACACGGCCATCAGCAATACAAACACCGCAGTATCTCGTTTGACAAACTGACCATAAACAAGTGAGCGATGCTTTTAAAAATAGCAGAAAGAACTACGACTTGAGGGCTTCAAACATTTAAACAGTACCACAACTACAACAACAAAAAGTTGCAGCGCGATCTCCTGACTCCACACTCTTTTGTTCCAAGGTGCTGCAACTATACCCACTAGTCCTGCTACATAAGAGGAGAAGAAAAAAAGGAATCCACACAGAGAAGTGAAGGTGAGGTGTCTCACAGCTCTCTAGCTTTCTCTCGCCCACACGCACTCTGGAAAAGCAAGGAGGGGATAACGCTGCCTGCCTCGAGTAACCTGACACCTCCAGATCCGCTGCCCGGCGTCCAACCCACAGAGCCGTTCCTCCTCTCACTCTGTGACACCGTCGAACTGTTTATTTATCTCTCCAAATTGCTCCCTTGACACTGTTTGCCACTGGTCAGCTCGCTGTGGTTGTGGGTTTGGTGTTTCGCGTTCGCTGACATCCGACTTCACAATCTACTCCTTAACAGCGGCCTGACTTAAATGTCAGCACCTACGCAGTATCAGTGGTGCAGAACATACAGGAAAACCACATGCACTCTTAAATATGCCGAGACCCACATGTCAAAACTGTATTATCACGTTATGTATTAAATTACAGATATTAAATGATAGATAGATGGGTAGATAGGTCGAGACTTCAGTCAGTATTTCATCATGAAGACATACATGCAATAATAATATGGTATGCGCTTAACTATTGAACCCCATGTGCGTTTGTTGACGGGGCTCAGCTCCAGCTCTAGCCATGCTGCAGGAAAACTTTGCAGAATGAATCATTTCACCTGATAGTGACTTCCAATCCCCGTCCCATTCCCCCGGTCTTACACCACCGATGCCTATTTGCGTGGAATGTTAAAGGACAATGTGTTCAAATGTGAAGATCCACCAAAAACCGTTGTTGCATTACGCGAGCAAATCGTCTTCTTTTGCAGGAGTCTGCAGCGACCTTTATTCCAGGAATCCGGGTTGAGAATCTGTCTATGGTATATGAACCCACTTCACTAGGACGCTCCACATCAAGGCTACAAGTCAGGGAGGACCGAGGACTATCACGTGTTTCCTCCGAATCACGTGACACCAGCAGCATCGCAGTTCAACCGCATCTTTCACGCACCATTGGAGGCGGGGTAACACACTCGGAGGACAGCGCTATCCACTCATTCCACTTGTGTGAGCTCACAGATGCACATGATTGGCTGTAGATCCATGATTGATGCGAAAGCGCTAAGTGCATCTAATCCCACCCAACTGAGAGAGCTTGGCCAATCAACTCTCTGAACTCGGCCAATCAGCTCTCTCCAGGCCCCTGGCTGCGAGAGGATAGAGCATCAACTGGGAATTGAACTAGCAATCTCCGGATGATAGAGATCCATATGTTTGTTTTTTTCAGTACTGTATATTTTTGAGCATATGTGTTAGTAATATGATAATAACAATAAAAATAAGAAGAAGAAGAAGAAGAAGAAGATGTAGGAGTCCTCACATAATGCAGGTAGAGAATTTAAGAATTTTCAGTTATAACATAAAAATATTATAATTCATGTACTAGCCATCATAAGGCTTTGAAGTCATGCATAGAAATTAAAACACATGCATATAATAAAAAAAATAGCAGATATTACATGAAGATTTGATGACATACATTAGGTGATGTATGATCAGCTTCCTTCCTACTGTACTTGTGAAAATTAATCATTAAAGCTTCATTTTCTATGTACAGTCTTAAATCTCAAGATATTTACTTCTTGTCCGTCCCTATTGTACAGTCTCCAGCCAGTTGGAATAGTTTGATGCTTAACTTCTGGTTCTCATCACATGGAGGCACTCTGCTGAGGAAAGCCCCGCATGGTCTACTTAGGGATGAGAGGACGGTTCCACTTGGTGACCATGAAGGTGGTGTTGGTCTTGTATCCAAACTGCCATCATTAAAAAGTTCTAATCTAAAGTGGACGTTATATTCACTTAAACATAGCACACGGGTATAGAAGGGATTTATTCATGGTTGTACCATCCGATATCACCCAAACGAGTCTGGTTCCTCTTAAGGTTTCTTCATGCTGTTCCTCTCCTGTCTACTTGATATACATTTTTTTTTCTATAAAACTACTTTCTAACAATGTTAATTGTAAAAAGTGTTGAATTGAACTCATTTGAAATTAAGTCATTTGGTAACTTACTTTGAATTCCAGGAGATTGTAACTGCAATTGTAAAAAAAAATCCATTAATAAGTATTTTTAGCTGCTCACTCACTCACTCATCGTCTATACCGCTTTATCCTGTATTCAGCATCGCGGGGACCTGAAGTCTATCCCAGGAGGCTTAGGGCACGAGGCAGGGTACACACTGGACAGGGTGCCAATCCATCGCAGGGCAATTTTTAGTTGCTATTTATTAGAATTATAATAAAAATTGTTATTATTTTTAAGCAATATCACACAAGAGGGAAGGCAGAACTAACTAACCGTGATTGTCAGAGCTGGAGATTGTCAGTTAGCGAGTGACAGTTAGGGTTATAAACAGGGGTAAACGTAGTCTTAAATTCTTCTAAATGGAAAGCTAGGGCACTATATAGGGTGTACAATCCCTTGTTCCACACACCAACTGGTGCCCTTCATCAGGGGTTAAAAAGGGATTTGGGATTCAGCCTTGAGTTAGAAGCTAGTTAGCTTTGTAGCTCGTGTTAGCCGTAAACAGAACAACACGGACGATTCAGAGGCGATTCAGAACGACTTAGAAGCGATTACTGCAGAGACAGCGTGTTGTTTAAGCCGTTATCGTATAACGTTGTGAAGGTGGGTTTTGGCAGGCAGCTGCTCTCTCATCTCGAGTAGGGACGTAGAATCATCCATGCTGTGACAGACAGTTAGTGTAATCAAAGATTAAAATCACCTGGAATGCTGAGTGATGCATATAATTAAACATCCCCAGTTACGTAACTGTTACTGTACTGTATATTATCACCACTTGTGCAAAACCTCACGTCCAATCAGATTACTCGATCGAGTAACTGCACCGACAGGGTCTGTATACTTTATTTGGACTCCATAAGAAACCTAGTAGACCTCATGATGTCATGTCTAATAATGTCATAATGTTGTATGATTCAAAGCGTCAAGACGATGTTCAAACAACTGATTTATTTTTTTTATGTTTTCTATAAAAATAATGGGAAAATCCCATTATAAGAGGAAGAACATCAGGTCGAGGAAGTGAGCTACAATCAGGAGCCGGGTTGCTGCTGGACGGCTGCACGAATACCTGAGAACTACATGATAAATATAATAGAACAGGAAGCACAGGGGCCAGCTGGAGCTCCTCTCAAGTGGTGCTGATGCTGCTGCTGCTGCTGCTGCATATAAAACACACGCACACATGCACACACACACACGTGCACACACACACACGTGCACACACACACACACACATGCGCACACACACACACGCAGCTCTAATACTGTTTGCTTTTCGCTCTGCTTTGTTTTGCATCCTCGGCTTTTGGCACTTGGAGAGTGCGAGAGGTCTTCATATTCTCATTTTTCTCCGATGCTCATTGGTAAAGTGTAAAGCACGGGCAGGGCTATTTGTCTTCATCTGTTTTTTTCCCTCTCTATATATATTTTTCCATTCCTTTTGTTCCCACTGCACCTCACAGGAACCAAAACCAAATGTTAAAAGCATTTCGTTTGTTCTGGGGCCTTTCTTGGTAGAACAAAGCCACCCTGCAGAATCCGCTTGTTGCTGTAACCTTTAAAAGGAAATGAAGTCCGAGGGGCTCTGCTCGGGGTTGACGCCTAATTTGTCCGCATCGTATATAAATTATTGCTGCTTTGTCACTGAATGCGCAATCAATGTACAAAAAGGGCAACCGATAATATATTGGATGTTGTTGTGCTGTTTGTCTGTCGCTGCCAGACCTGACGACTTCTTTATGCATTTTTTGCTTAAATGATTTTTCTTTTTCTTTTTTTTAATAAAGTCTAAGACAAGGAACGCTATAGATTACACAGAAGCACTATAAAGCTAAAAATACATTTATTTATAAACCAGTGTTACATCATACTGGAGATACAAACTATACAAAAGTACACAAATGGTAATGTTTAATGTATTTTATTTATATATATAAATATCATTACCTTTCATCATATCTCAAGCAAATGGTTTAGGAAAATAAACAATTATTATTGTTTCTGAGTGTGAATGATTTTGTGTCAAAATCTCAATTTTTCAAGAAATGTCTATAGTTTCAGTATTAAATCAGATATTTATGTAGTGTAACACAGATCTTTTATGTATAGAAGTTTCTTCAACTGAGAAAAGTATTGAGGATAAATGCTTTTTTCTTAATAATGTAAATTGTTCAAAGAAAGGTCTAAAAGTGCCCCTTCAGACATCCGACCATTCATTTATTGTCTATTCCGCTTCTTTTGTGTGGGGTCACAATGACATGGAGTGTGGACTATTTTTAAGAGATTTAGACGATTTAGAAACACCAATCAGCCACACGTCTCTGGACTGTAGAAGGAAACCGGAGTACCCAGAGGAAATCCCTATAAACCCAGGGAGAACATGCAAACGCCACACAAACACAGAGTGGAGGCGAGATTCAAACCCCCAACCCTGGAGGTGCAAAGCAGCAGTGATAACCCTGAAGTTACTCTTCTGCTTTTCAGATACAAAGTCCTCATTTTTGTATAAGAGATGAAGAGAGTTCTGTCCCCGATGATGAGGAAATGACTGATTATCACTGATTATGTCACCCATAAATTCATTTACACTTCTTAAGGTATAGATAGATAGATAGATAGATAGATAGATAGATAAATACATACATACATACATACTTTATTTATCCTGAAGGAAATTCCAGACATCCAGCCGCAATAGAGGCAGTAACACAAGACAGATTTGTAGATGTGATTGCACATTGTAAATCTTGCTTATGGTCAGTAGACTCAGGGTAAATGTAAGAGCTGACCAAAGTTACTGCTGCATTGATAAAGACTACAAGATACAGTATACTGTATTAAAAATATACTGTGCTGTGAAAAAAGTATTTGCCCCTTCCTGATCTTTTTTTTTTCTCTCTCACTTTTTGCACACACACAAACACAATATACTGTATATATATATTATTCAATAAGAAAGAGACTGCAAAAAATGGCATCCATGGGAGAGTTCCAAGGCAAAAGCCACTGCTGGCCAAAAACAACACAATTCTCACATTTGCCCCCAAATTTTTTTGATTATCCTCAAGACTTTTGGCCAAAACTTATGTGGCCAGATAAGACAACATTTGAACTTTTTGGAAGGTGTGCATCCTGTTATATCTGCCATAAAACACGGCATTTTTCTTTTTTTCCCCGATTTTCTCCTTATTTAGTCGTGTCCAATTCCTCCCCGTCATTAGGGGGCTCCCACATTTAGGCTACTACTACCACTCAGTCGGGAGGGCCCAAAGACTATCACGTGTTCATCTTTTCGAACTGCTCGCTCACGCACCGTTGGGGACGGCGTAACACACTCGGAGGACAGCGCTATCCGCTCCTTC
>JAQMYG010000006.1:24094209-24106097 GCA_030014215.1 Clariallabes teugelsi
TGTATGTGTGACTGTTTCATATATGTGTATGCAAGTGTTTCATGTGTGTGTGCATGAGTGAAGTTTGATTTAAGCCCGATACGGCGCCTCATAGTGAGCGAGAGAGAAAGAAATGAGAAGTAATTTCTAGGACATTGTGCTTGTTACAGGACTGTAATAACTGTGTTCATAATTTCTCCATCACTGACGATGGTCTCTATCTGCTTTTTCACAGTTAAAGGCCACTAGCATGGAAGAGTTTAAGGACAAAGTCCAGATGCGAGGCAATGTGACCCAGGCCTTAGCCTCTCTCTCGGTGTCCTCGCTCCAGGACGCAGCACAGATCAGCTCGGCTTTGGCTCATTCCACCGTACGTCTCTATGTATTCACGATGACTGAAAAGACAGGCGTCAGAACATGGTGGCTGCTTTAATAGGACCTACAGGCTATCGTAAAGAACTCGATCATTTTACATAACAATCATGCCGTGTGGCAGAGTGTGTGGGAGTAATGAATGGAAAAGAATAAATCGAAAAGTGTAAAGCGTCCTTCATAAAATGTAAAGAAGTAAAAATCTATGGCGAAACAAATTACTATAGACTGCATCAGGAATTCATTAGTTTTCATTCTGTTACAGGCCATTACGTCTGAGCTTCAGTGTGGAGAGTGTAACTCACGAGTCGTGGAGGCCACGGGAAAGATGATCAACGTGATCAGAGAGCAAACTAGTCAAGGAGATGTCACTCCGGTGGACACCGGGAGGAATATTCTGAAAGTGTTAAGTACGAAAATTAATGTCCTGTGAACATCATGATCAAAAACATCATCACTATACATTTTTTAATTGGCTGTTCGTTTTCTTTAGGTAGCTCGATGTCTGTTCAGAATCCAGAGAAAGCTTCAGATTTACTCTCCCACAACACACAACATCAAGACACTGCAGTATCGGCGTTCAATCAGGTCGGACAGTTAATGCGAAGCTTAATGTGGTCACGGATGCCCGGTGAAGAAGCGCTCTCCCTCAAAGCTTCGCAAATCAGCGCGGTAGCTAAACGCGGTGACCCGACTGCAGACCTCCTGTGTACTGACCCGTCCGGCCCCTGCCGGTTTCACATCCCTCCGGATCTCAGCTCACAACTCAGGACTGGGAGACAGGAAGTGGTTCAGATTCTTCTGGTTATGGAGGATGAGGAGATCCCGTTTATTTCCGCTGCAGATCCGCCAATTTCTACTACGCTGGCCGCGATGGAGTTCGCCACGCCACAGGGTCTGCCGATCCCCATCGCGAACCTGACAGCAGAACGTGCCGTACGCGTGACTCTGCAAAACAAGAAGGTGGAGGTGGCAGGAAGGGTTAATGTCACTCTGCCATCTGAAGGAAGCGTGAACTTCACAGTCAGAGCTGTCGAGACCGAACCGGACACCGGGCTCTTCATCGCCTTTAACTTCAGCTTGATTCAAGGTAGCGTTGTTCTGTTTGTGAAATGAAAAACGGTTATCTCTTTGGTTAATTGTTGTTACAGTAAAAATAAAAATAAGCGGGTATAGTAAATTGATCAACTTTGAGGTAGTACCCGTAACTTAGCTTCATTACACCATCGTGTTATTTATCATCATTGCATGTTCTCTCCATGCTTGGTGGGTTTCCTCCGGGTACTCTGGTTTCCTCCCACTTTGTCCAAAGAAATGCAGATAAGGCTAACTGGTGTTCTCAAATTGCTCAAAGTGTGTGTGTTATGTTATTATCCATCGCCTTATGTATGCATGATAATATTTTATGAATGCAAATCACATGATACTGAACATACAGTATGGCTATTATACAAAGTATGTATGAGTTTTTAGGAAATTTCTATAACATTTCATCTATTGAGGTCATGCCTATAATAAAATATGAACACATCCATATCATATGTTATATATCACATTTATGAAGCATTGTTCTAGCTATCGATATTTTGCATCATGAGTCTTTAACATGATGCACTATGATGCACTAATAGCTTCTAACAGTAGGCTGAATCCCAAATCCCTCTCTAACCCCTGATCTTGGTGCGTGGAACAAGGGATTGTACTCTCTACACAGCGCACTAGCTATCCATTTAACGCTTTTTGGGATTCAACCTCAGAAACCTGGAAGTTAATACTCCAAACTGGAATAATTCTGAATCATCCTTTATTATCGCATTATAATTATGAATAATAAATGTATTCATAGGTCATTGTAGATATACAGTACATATGTATATACAGTATAATGATCATTATAGAGCGTTATGCAGGTTTAAAGTTTGATAGATAATAAATATTAAAATATTAATTAAAAAATGACTGCCTGATGTTTTTATATAAATGCGGATACATAAATGTACACTTTCTCAAATCATATCAGTGTTGTGTATCAGTGTATCAGAGTTGATGTTATATCTGTTTCTTGTGTGTGTTGGCAGGAAGTAGTAAGTTGATCTCTGGAAAAGTCAGCATCACCGTAAGTGATAAACAAACTATTCAACCGCCCCAAAACACTCTTGGTAAAGAGCTCACCCTCACCTTCTCAAGCAGGAGTCCTGCAGTGGAGGAAACCCTCTTCCTCACACCGATGTACGTTCCTTCCCCGTACTCAATACTACACCTTGCTTTGCTTGAACTCTTTCTCTAACATGAAACCATTTCTCCTTCCAGCTTGAACGGCTCTGCTAAGGACCTGTACGTGACCCTTAAGAGCAGCGCGGATGTGGAGTTGTGTGTATCGGTGTGTGTGTTCAGCTCGCTCTGCCAGTTCTTCAGCATGGAACAGAGACGCTGGAGCACAGCCGGTTTGAGCGTGCTCAGTACCAGCAGTCCTGATACCACTCACTGCCTCACTCAGCACCTCACGCTTTTCGGAGCCAGCCTGTTCGTTCACCCAGATGCCATCGTACTTCTCGCACCAGTGTGTATATCTTTTAAATATTAGATTTAATTAATTAATTATATGTTTAAGACTTAAAGAGTGATTGCATGACCGAGCTTGGAATTAACGCTTGGTATTTCTTAAAAAATTAAATGCCTTTTTTCAAAGTCAAAATTTTAAAATATCATTTTGAAAATAATTTTATAATTTTTCAAAATGCCATTAGTTGGTGCAAAAACTGTGTGAGAACTGAAGTATATTCTTATAATATGTGTAATTATTTCTATTAATAATTAACTTTCAATCTGTACAGGTTGTCCCCGACTTACGAACGAGTTCTATTCCGTGAGCATGTTTATAAGTCAGATTTGTTCTTAAGTCCGACTTAAGACCAAGTCTTATACACCCTTGCATAATTTGCCCCGTAAGCCTGCTTGTATATCAAAACACTTGAATATCAAAGAAATATTTGTAATATTGTAACATACAAACATATAAACACACACAGACAGCAGGAGAGATTTGATCCCTCGACCCACCAATCCTGGTGGTGAAAAATGAAAGTGTGAACAACTAACGAACATGTTCAACACTTTAATCGAAACACCACCCAACCCAGTTTTGAATCCTGTGGCCAAAATCAAGTATTGAATATGTAGTGTGTTCTGGATTCAAGAATACTGCAAATATGTAGATTGCCTGGGTTGCCTGTGAAGGGGACATTTTAATGTCTTAATTATACAACAGTCTTATTCAAATAAAATGCATCTCCAATTTCAAAAGTGTTAAAAATGACTGACAATGAAAGGAGCAATCAAAGGAACTAGATAATCCTTCTCATTAAAAGAACTGTTATTAATCTGTCACTTAAACACCCAGACCATATATTCAGTGTGACCTTTATAAGAAGTGTTACAGATCAATCGTACTGTTTCAGTCAGATGGACCGAGCAGGAACATGGTGGTTGGGATAGTGTGTGGTGTTTTACTCCTGATTCATCTGCTGGTCGGTCTCATCGCACACAAATTAGACCATCTGGAGAGCCTGCGTTTGAGCTGCGTCCCACTGTGTGGCGAGTCAGGACGCTACCGGTATCGGGTACTCGTCAAGACTGGCTGGTACAGAGGAGCTGGTAAGTAAAGACCGAACACATGAAATCATTAAGTTGATGTATGAAACCATCAACTTAATGATTTCCCTGAAACATGAATATCCTGGAATGTTCTGACATTACAACAATGTGTCACACATCCTTGAAACAAGTTAACTCCAGGTTAGCTCCATGACTGCTCCAAGTTACTGTAGCTCCATCACTGCTCCAGGTTAGCTCCATCACTGCTCCAGGTTAGCTCCATCACTGCTCCAGGTTAGCTCCATCACTGCTCCAGGTAAGCTCCATCACTGCTCCATGTCTCCTCCAGGAACATCTGCTCATGTAGGCATTAGTCTGTATGGACTAAACAAAAGTGGTTCACGTCACCTGCAAAGAGAAGGAGCCTTTCAGAGGAATGGTCTCGACGACTTTCAGGTGGAAACCGACGTCAACTTGGGAGAAATCTGGAAAATATGCATCTGGCACGACAACACAGGTAGGACATATAATAGAATGGCTTTTCTTCTATCCAAATGTATTAATAAAATAAAATGCAAATTGAAAATAAAGTACATTTTCTTCACTAGGTCTGGACCCCTCGTGGTATCTTCAGCATGTGACAGTGTGGGACATGCAGACGGACAACATGTTCTTCTTCCTGGTGGAGGACTGGCTATCTGTGGAGAATGAAAAGAATGCGGGTTTGGTTCAGAAAGTCATTCTGGCTACATGTAAGAACCAATGAAATACCTTCTGAATAAGACAACCACATGTGATTTACTGTGACTATCCAGTTTCATTTGGCTTTTTTTCCATTCATAAATCCCTGATCAACAATAAGGTATTTGAATGTATATGAATATGTATATTTTCTAACACTACATTGCTAATATTCTGATGCTAATAATCTGATGCTATATGTAATAAAATAATTATTTTCAGGGTCATGAAACAAAAATACGAATATTAATAATATTAATATTAATATATTTTTATATTAATAAAAACACATTAATATATTGAATGAAGTTATTGTAACTGTACAGTACAGTATAAGAAGATTCAATACATAATATAATATAATATAATATAATATAATATAACTCCATAATTATTGTCAGGGTCATGGGTACAAATCACAAAAATAAAAACAGTATTTATGTTGATAAATAATAATACCATTATTATTATTATTATTATTATTATTATTATTATTATTTAATAATAATAATAATAATAATAATAATAATGATAATGAGATAATACACAAATAAGAAAGCTAAAATGAAGATAAATTCTCTTATTAGAGATTTATTTATTTATTTAATTTTATTATTTAAATTTACATTATATACTTAATCAGATTTGTAATGATCTAATTAGCCATCATAATGCTGTGGTACAGAGTGTTTCTGCCTCACAGCAGCAGGGTCTCTGAAGGGGCCCATTTTAGCAGAGTCCATGTGGATCACCTCTGGGTTCTTTAAGGTTGTAATAGCCACTTAGCGCCCAGTGTTTCCCAGGAGAGGCTCAGGATCCATCACTAACACAACCTGGATAAACCACATACTGAAGCTGGATAAATGAATGATTTTACCCAAGTCGTTCTTTTGTAGGCCCCCCTGAGCTTCAGCAGTTTGGGAGGATTTTGCGTGCACAGCTGCGATTCGGACTGCAGGAGCATCACCTCTGGCTGTCTCTATGGGAACGCCCGGCTCACAGCAGCTTTAGCCGAGCTCAGAGAGTGACGTGCTGCGCTCTGATTCTGCACCTTTACCTTGCAGCGGGGGCGGTCTGGTACGGATCAGTGGCTACGACAAACAGCGGGTAACAGAACCAACACCTATTCACTCATCCTGTTGTTTTCCAGGAAAGTTCCTAGAGAGCAATACAGGTCACATGATAGCACCTGAGGCTGTCTAATCTCGAATTACGTCTGTTATTGATTTGCTGCTGTGTTGAATTACGGAGGGTGTGTTAGGATAAGGAAACTCGAGCAGCAGTGCTGTGATTATTTAATGATATGGTTTGTTAAATGATTAGATTAAGATAGATAAACAGTTTATACATGATCAGAGGAAACTACTGAGCTATTCAACTGTACATTTCAGTACAGTTTACTCAAGGGTGTGTCTTTGAACCTTTAATTAAAGCACTAAAAGTTGAAAGTGTATCTTATTTAATTACATTTTTAAAAATGTAATCTGTAGAACAAAAATGTATGATAAACTCCAGAATTATTGGCACCTATTTGTATTTATTATTATTATTATTATTATTATTAGTAGTAGTAGTAGTAGTAATTTTTTTAAGTTGCTCTATCAAATAGAAATTCTGTAGTTAACATTTTTACACATTATTTTTTAGACATTTTTCCACTGACATGTAGATTTTAAAATGATCTGCACTCCATTAGACATTTCCTGTGGGTTAGGTTAATGCTTATTGACTTCCATTTCATCAAATAAAGATGTCAGATGCATAATATTGATTTTGTTTCCTGCAGCAATATCTGTGTTGATTTGCATGGGCAATTGGAGTCATTATCTTGTTGAATGATCAATACAGTATGGCGAGTAGAATTGTGGATTTTTCTTGTTGTAGATTTGCAGAGGTCAACTTCAGGTAGTCGTTCTTTCTTTCTTTTTTTTTTTTTTCAACAAATTTATATCAGTATTTAAAAATATGCTTGCATCAGGCAGATAAAACACCGGAATCTAAAACCTTACAGTTGGTTTAGTTTGTGAAATCCATTCCAGGTAGCATGCACAAAACACAAAGCTTTCACAAAGTATCGTAAAGAAGAATTGTAAAAAAAAAAAAAAAAAAAAGAGAAAAAAAAACTTTAAGATAAGAACCTTTAAGCATTGAATAAAGTGTGTTATAGTAAGGAAAGGGAAGCAAACTGATTATTTCATGATATGCCATATCATTAACAGTCTATACGTACATACCTTAAGGACGTAAACAGACCCAGAGGGCACAGTGTACCTTTATTATGTAATCTTGTTAAAGGTATGGCAGTGGACTAAATGTAAAAGATGACTGTACAGTATCATTTATAGGACAATGGGTACCTTCTAGAAGTGGGTACATCTGAATACGATATTTAAAAAATATATATTTTCTTACTGTTCACCTATCCATCCATTTTCTACCACCTATCCGGGTCTTGATCATGTTGGCAGAAGTCTGAGCAAAGATTCCCAGACTACCCTCTACCTTGACACCTCATCCCATGGGACCTTCTCCCCATCGGGCACGCCTGAAGAACCTCCCTAGATAGGCATCCAGGAGTTCAAGTGATTTTAATTCATGATTTTATTCCAACCACATTTCTGTCACAAAGTTAACAGTTCAGCTCATTAATTTAACCCTTCTGAAATGGTAAAGGAAGTCTAACTAAACTAATTAAATAGAATTAATGAAATAGCAATGTTGGTGTTTTTCCAGCACACTCATTTTAAAACATTTTTTAAAATAGTTTGCTGTAGTGTTCCATATAAGGGACACAAGGCCTCACCAAAGAACCATTAAAAAAAGGGTAGCAAAGAACCCATGGGATAACTTTTAGACAAACTACAGTGAAAATTACTACTACTATTATTACTACTTCTAAAAGCTCCTCAGTACTAGAACACAATCATTTCCGCTAATTTCTTCATCGTAGAGGTCCAGTCGCTGACCAGATGCTGATGACCCCAGAGACCGTACTGGTTGGAATGACCATTGCTGTTGTGATGTTTCCACTCCAATCCCTCCTCACCTTCCTGTTCAGAAAGACCAAGAACATGGTATGAACATTCATCACTGTATCATGTTCTGCTTATCAAACTGGATAAGAAATGTGATGAAGAAATGTAACGTTGGTTCCTTTAGTTCTCTAATCAGATTACTTTATCATAATGTGTAGATTATTATGTTATTTTTGTTCCAGGTTGCCATGGAGCTCTCCTTGCCTCCTTCCCCCATGTCTGATATCGTAGAGATGGATGTATACCTCAGCCACCCAGATATGTCCTGTGCTTCGTTTTTGTCCATGCCTACATGCCACGAGTCCTCCACACATGACGGATCTTCTTTTGTGAGGCTTTGATATTTGTAAATTGTTGAATATTTAAGAAATAAAACACTTGGAGGTGAGCCCCCTAGTGCACTCATCCCAGTGTTTCACTAGTGCTTGGATACCATCAAGGTAGAAATCTTTCTTAGAGTTCTTACACTGGAGACTCCTTCCATAAAGGTTAACAAAGTCTATAGCAATCAGAATCATAGCACTGTTTATATGGTTTTCTTTATTACATATCACTCACATTTTAAAATCATTTTATTATTAGGTTGAGGTAATGTCACTTGTCCAACATATACTGTATGTCCTTATCAATCACCAGTTACCATAGAAACAATATCGCAGTGCCTTAATATGAACCGGTGATTTTCTTTGCAGATGAAGCTACTGTCATATCTACTATAATATAAAATTACTCAACACCGTAATACCAATAAGATTTGATATTTAAACAGTGCTGACTTGTATTGTTGTTATTGTATTGTACCATGTTTGCATTTTATCAAGGAGTCCTTGGAGAGCCCAAAACTCGAGCCGGAATTTTGGAACACTTCACACTTCAGGGGAGAAAGGTACTGTGTAAGAAAGACTTCTGCACTTGCTATCAAGTGTGTTATTTGACAGGTCTAACCTAAAAACCTTGCAATTTAGTCCTCATTTGAGTAGAGCAGACGAGTGGACATCGAGCGAGAGCATTTTAGGCCTTGCTGAGCCGATTGGACCGACCCGGCTGTTGAAGAGAAAAAGAGCGCTCCTTCAACTAAGACTGAATTCTCCAGCATCTGAACTTCCCACCTCAGAACATAGCAGTTCTCCATATCTGAAGAAACAGCAGCTGTCATCACCAGGTATGTTCTGAAATAAATAGTGTTGCTGTGTTGGTGATGGGCTGTCAAGCAGAGCTCTATGAAATGTTACATATTTTATACAAGTGAATGTACAATTTCTTGGAATATTTTTGCAGAAAAGGATTTGGGCCCTATTGCTGAAGACCCTTTTCTGTCCAGTGCTGGTTCCACAGGACCAAGTACATCCGATAGCGGCCGATATTCACCCAACGAAACTATTCTGTCTGACACGTGAGTCGTCCATCTTACCAGCTCCTGCATGGCTTTGTAGCACACTGAGGTAACGCTTACATTGTGAACATCTTCTCCAAGCTCAAGAAGCACTTGTGTTTACTCTAGGCTGGAGAGTAGTTCCAGCGAATGGATGGATCTGAGCATGGACAAATCTGATTGCCTTTACAAATCCCACTCGTCCATGTCAATGTGTAGTGTGGCCAGTACCTTCCTCCCCAGTCTCCCCCCTGACTCCTTCAGCACCTCCTCCACCACACACATAGGTAAGATTATTTGACTGTTTTCACCACAAGAACCTTGTCTTGAACCCTGAAACCCATTCAGGAACTACAGAGGAGTCACTGTTAGTGCCAAGGCCTTTTTTTTCCCAGGAAGATTTTTAGTTCATAATTAAAGTTTCACAGCAGGAACCATTTAGGACCTTAGAAATTTTGGAGGCCCCTGAACCAATGGGTTAGGCTTGCAGTACCATTGTTTAGTTCATAAGAGGAACTGAATCTCCACCAAAGGAATGGCAGTTTAGTTTTTAGTTCAGAAGGCACTCATGCACTTCAAGAACTTTTGAGGAATGTAGTAATTCATAACATGTCTTGTGTATGTACATTATAAATCTATAGAAAAAGCTGATTTCCAGTGCAACAAAAAAAAATTATCTGGCCAATCCCCAGGTGTGTTTCGCAGTGGGCCAGGTCTGATGCTACCATCCTGGGTGTTGGCTGTGGTTTATCTTCTTGTGGCTGTGCTCCTGGCAACATGTCTGGCCTTGGTTGGTTTATATGGGAGCACCTTTTCCAACTCTGTGCTCCTCATGTGGCTCACTTCCATCCTGTCAGCCTTCTTCACATCAGTCCTGGTGCTGGAGCCTCTCACGGTTAGTGTGGAAATGCTAGCAATGCTGAATGTATATAAGATGGTGCATTTTTTGGGTCAAGTACTTCTGTACAGTGTAGTTTTGTTCTACCTTTCTACAGATATGTGTTCGGGCCATATATCTTGCCTCTGTGGTGAAACCAGTGGACCCGGAGGTGGAAGATAGGCTGGCCCAGGAGACTGTAGTGATTAGGATGGGGAAGGATCATGGCGTTAAAGTGCGCCCGCTTTGTGGCTACGGCTTGCTGCATGCCAAAGAAGAGGCACGGAAAGTACGAATTCTCAAAAATCTCATGAAGGTGAGGATTAATTTAGTTTTGACAGACATGACCTAGGGGTTTATGGTCTGTTTATCTAAGGAAGGCGTATTTTTAAAGGGGTAGCCACATAAAATTCCTTGTGTTCAGTGGTGAGCTGAAATACTCTGCTGTCTTCACCTCTGTCCTAAGGAAGGTCTTCTTGTAAATTGTTCATGTTTCATTGCCAATCCATCTGCCCATTCTTGAAACTCAGCTCTTTAACCAGACTCCACTGCCAGCTGTGACAGCTTACCGTGTCTTCTATAGCCAAGTTTAATTTATCATTAATCTGATTAAGAAAAATTAACACTACCCATGTCTAAGTATATGTGCTTACGTAGTGACAGGTGTCATGACAGCTGCATGGACCAATCAGTTAATTATTCTGATCACCGAGGCTGTGCAATTCAGAACATCCAATAAAAGAGAAAGAACAGAAAGGAAGAACAAATGAAACAGAAAAGAAAAAAGGAAAATAGAGCAAAAGAGAAAGAAAGAAAAATTGCAATAGAAAAGAAAGAAGTAAAGAAGGAAGGAAGTAAAGTAGGAAGGAAGGAAATTAAATTAGAAAGAAAGAGAAAGAAAGAAGAAAGAAAATTAAATTAGAAAGAAAGAAAGAAGAAAATTAAATTAGAAAGAAAGAAAAATAAAATCAAATTAGAAAGAAGGAAAAAAAGAAAAAAAGAAAATCAAATTAGACAGAAGGAAAAAAGAAAGAAAGAAAATCAAATTAGAAAGAAAGAAAGAAGAAAAGAAAATTAGAAAGAAAGAAAATTAAATTAGACAGAAGGGAAAAAAGAAAGAAAGAAAGAAAGAAAGAAAGAAAATAAAATTAGAAAGAAAGAAAGAAAGAAAGAAGAAAATCAAATTAGAAAGAAGAAAAAAGAAAGAAAGAAAGAAAATCAAATTAGAAAGAAAGAAAATCAAATTAGAAAGAAAGAAAGAAAGAAGAAATAAAATTAGAAAGAAGGAAAAAAGAAAGAAAGAAAGAAGAAAATAAAATTAGAAAGAAAAAGAAAATTAAATTAGACAGAAGGAAAAAAAGAAAGAAAGAAAATCAAATTAGAAAGAAAGAAAGAAGAAAATAAAATTAGAAAGAAGAAAAAAAAAGAAAGAAAGAAAATCAAATTAGAAAGAAAGAAAGAAAGAAAGAAAGAAGAAAATAAAATTAGAAAGAAGGAAAAAAAGAAAGAAAATCAAATAAGAAAGAAAGAATGGTGAAAAACATAAGAAAAGGGAAATAAATAAGAGAGACAGCAAGGAAAGAAAGAACAGAATCAATATATATTTACCTTTTATATAACTTTCAGTCCAGGAACTTGTATTATGAACAAACACAATCTGAGATTAGTGGTATTTAAATGGCTAATGGTGCTGGGCTTTAATACATCATAGCATTAGTACAATACAGTACAATAACATAGAACATAATAACATTAGGGGCAGTGGTGGCTCAGAGGGCTAAGGCACTAAGTTACCGACGGGAAGATCGGCGGTTCGATCCCCAGCTCCACCAGGTTGCCAATGTTGGGCCCTTGAGCGAGGCCCTTAACCCTATCTGCTCCAGGGGCGCTGTATCATGGCTGACCCTGCGCTCTGACC
>JAQMYG010000006.1:24190303-24202165 GCA_030014215.1 Clariallabes teugelsi
AAGGCTGAATGGCGAGTGACTCCGGAAATCCACTAGCCACATTGGCCAGTGAGCAAAAAAGTTAATGTCAAGCCCTGCTCCACACGTAGCCAGGTATTCTTAAAAACTGAGATTTTTTAACTTCTTTTTGTTGTTGTTTTTTTTTAAATCAACAGGGGGCCAATCAGAAGCCTAGACAAAACGTCATGACCGGTGGAGCTTTGTAGAAGTCTGACCGGGTCTCATCAAAATCCGTCGCCGCTGTCCGTGGGGATCTCTGTCGTCGAGGTTTTGTACGTAGCAGCAGTGAGCTTCGTAGTACATTCAGCTATACCCGGACACAGGTGTGGAAATGGCCTTATATATACACTGTATCTCTCCCTAGTGCTCTCCCCATTCTCCACTACTTTATGGACTTGATCACACTCTGTTCCCCCCCACTGTGCTTCACCCTGCTGCATCCTTTATTAATATTACAACACTATGTTAAATCTGTACTCCTGTACATTCTACACTCCTGCACTCCTTTTTTTTTTGCACCTTCTCCTTTACTGTGCTCATTCCTCCCATACCTCCCTCACACGCATCAGCGTTCTACCACAGATGACCAGATGGACTCCGGGTCACGGTTTATGACTCCACCCTCCCGACCAGCACACATCCTCCTGCTAGTGTGTCTCCTTACATTTTTTCCTTAATTATTCTTTCGCCCCATTTTAATGAATGCACATAAAGCAGGATTTAGCGTTTCTCTCTCTCTCTCTCTCTCTGCTGTGTGTAATCCTCACTGCCTAAAGAGGACACTGCAGGCCTGTTTATTATCACACGGTTATTAATAGGTGTTAATAAATCACACCCGGGCGTCAGGCTTTATGTCTCTTACAAGGGTAGAGTGAAGGACTGCAAGGGTGTGTGTGTGTGTATGTGTGTGTGTGTGTATGTGAGAGAATGTAAGAGCAACAGTCATGTGTAAAAGTTCGTGCCCCCTCTTTTAATTATATATTTTTGTTTGTTTGTGTGTAAAAACATCATAAACACAATAATCCGGGTCTCAGTACAACCTCAGACATATGACGACATATAATTAATTTTTTTTTAAACAAAAATGACACCAAAAGGGAAATAAGATGCGGGACTGTAGCAGGAATTTATAAACATAAAGTAAAATAGTGTAATAAACCATTACCTCAGAGAATTTTGATAATTAAAATTTTTTTTAATATAAAAAAAAATATTTTTTAATATTTTAATTTTCAAATTAGCATATCTTCTCTTCCCGTGGGCCGACCGCAATGAAACAAAACCTACTGTATATGTTACCTCAGGCTCGGCCAAACGCACCTCAATAACATACATTCTTATGTGTAGTTCAGTAGTTGTGACGCACAAACAAACAGACAAACAAACAGACAAAAATTCCAAAAAAAACACTTTGATGTGTTCTGTTACTCATCTTACATTCCAACATTTATTTATTTATTTATTTTTGCAAATAACTTCAATGTACAGACACACCAACTTTAAACTTTTACTATATGTATAGATTTATAAGTTAAGATTATATTGTTAATTTTTTTACTTTAAATTATGGAGTGTCTGTTAAAAGGTAGTTATCATTTACATTCACTGGAGACTCCTTCCATAAATGTTAAATATATCAATAATTACAGTCTTTTTTTTGTTTGTTTTCTTGTTTAAAAAAATGTGTGAAACTCAAATAAGAGCTTCACACACACACACACACACGCACACAGTGCGCATAAATGAAAACACTTATCTGTTGGAATTTATTTTTACTTTTTTTAAAGGTAAAGTGCAGGTTAATTTGTTTTATTTTTACTTTATATTTTGTATTAATTATTTTTATGTATTGATTTTTTTTGGACTGTGGAACGAATAATTTGAGTTTCCATTATTTCTTATGGGAAAATTCGATTTGATTTACGAGTGTTTTGAAATATGAGCCCGCTATTGGAACGAATTCTGTACTACTCTTTCATTTTGTTGTATTAGAAAAAGCAGTATTAATACCCCGATCAGCCATAACATTAAACCACCTAGGGGTTATATTCCCTTTATGCCACCAGGGAGGTTTGGCCCCTCGGGCGTGACTCTACAAGACCTCTGGTTGTGCGTGTGTGATGGGGTGTCTGGCACCAGGATGTTGGGGTGCTGTCAGGTGTGGGGTGGGCCCTCCACAGATCGGATTTGTTTGCCCGGTCACAATCGAATTTGGGATCTGGGGGGTCTGGAGGTCGGGTCGGCTTCCTTGGGCTCTTTGCCTGCTGGGGCTGTTCGGGCCAAACTCTGATGCATTGGCTGTTTTGGTGTCTTTCTATAGTGACCACTTTTTCCTGTGATTTGTGCTGCTTTGGCGTACGTGTGGGATCGGACTGGACTGGCTGGACTTCAGGTGCAATAATTAATCTTATAACGTGTATAAAGTGGTAGTGGAAGGTTGAAAAGAATGTATCTGAATAGACAATTTTGGGGTTTATAATGCTTGGACCTCATTTCCAAATGCGTGTGTTTTTTTTTTTTTTTTATCAATACAGATGTGAAGATGTATTATTCCAGGTGTTTGAGAATTGAAAGCTTTACACATTCCACACTTCTCCAGATCCCCATTCATGTTGAGTGTATGTGAAATGTGATTCCCCCAAGACTGTAATCATGCAATCAGATCTATACTGTGACCCCGGCTGAGGGCAAATTTCATTATTTCACACCTTTATCCCTGAACACCACTGACTTCTTTTTTCTTTTCCTGTGTCACACACTCACACAGTCACACTTGCGTTATTGTCTTAGTGTCGAACGGGGGGGATTCTGTGTGAGCCGAGTACAGGATGAAGAGAGGAAGAGGGCGGGATCGGAAGGAACGTGACTCGATGCGAGGAAGTCGGGGTGAGTGAAGGGTCAGAGTGCTGAGTGTACACGTACTCGAGCAGAGCGAGGATCTCTGTGTGAAAATCGTGCAGCTTCACTTCTCTGGCGAGGCCTGAATAAAACGCGGCCAAGGCGGTGACTGTGTTTGCAAACAAGAGCTGGATTTTTTATTCTTTATCTTTCTCATCGCCATGTCGTTTGCCAAGGGAGGATCTGTCAGTAAAAGCGAAACTTTGATCAGATAAAACCAGAGCATCCATCTCCGTGTGACTGTGTGCTACGTCCATCGTTAACCGCCGCGCTGAATAATATAAATCTTTCACAGACGGAGTCAGTAATATGGAGAAACTTTCACCACAAGGTGCTCTCCCTCTCTCTCTCTCTCTCTCCCTCTGTGTGACTCCTGTTTTTGCTTTGTTTTTAAGAGCTCTTATGTTTTATTGCTGTAGGCCAAAGTGGAAACTGCAGTGAGTGGCGCAGGCTTTAGGATTCCCCCAAGCGCCAGCAGAATACACAAACCTAATGACTTACAGCAATCAGGCCACTATAAACTGAAGAGAAACAGAGGTAAGATGTAAATGAGAGAGAGAGAGAGAGAGAGAGAGAGAGAGAGACCTAGTGACCCAGACAGAAAAGACAAACACGGCAAATACAAAAGGGGCAAAAGAGTTCGAGGGTCATGTTTGTGTTTTTGGTTGTGATCCCATCAGCATGTCTGCCGGTGTGAAAGGTCAGAGGTGTTTCCACTCTCAAGTCCTCTCTGTGTGTGTGTGTTGTGTATTTGCTTTATGCTTTAAAATAAAATAGGCTATAATAACAAATAGTAATAATTTTAAAAAAAGGTATTTGCTTTTTTTTTTTTTGCGCCTAGCTTGGTCATCAAATAACTTTTTTTTTTTTAAAAACTCTGGTGAGATCTGAAAACTCACCCTGTGGTGTGAAAAAAAAATACTGATAATGATTTCTTTGATCCTTTTATCAGCCTCAGATTATCTCCACAACTAACGGAGTACTACCAGAATAAATGATGCAAGGGCGCCAATAATTATAGCACATGGGTTTAGTATTAACAATACTTAAAAAAAAAAAAAAAGAAGAAGCTGACTCCAATTACAAGTTAGATTTCACTATCATATATATATATATATATATTTTTTTTTTTAATATAATGAGATTAATCGCAAATATATTTTTAGAACTTCTTCATCAAGGGTGCCAATACTTTCTGAGCAAAGTGTCACAAAAGTACGCACAAGTATCACTAAAGTACGCTGTTTAACTAAATGCCGATGCCCAGCTGATTCTGGAAAGAATACAAAAAAGCATGTCAGTTGATACAATGTCGAAAGTTTCATAAATTTTGGCACCCACAGGCAGGGTTTTGTTTTATTTATGAATGAAATTATGAAAAGAACAATTCAACACAAAATAAAAAGCAGAAGTGAAAGTAAGTGAGTGAGCAAGTGTGTGTGTGTGCACGTGTGTGTGAGTGGTAGGAGGAGCAGATGAGTTAGGGGCGGAGCCGAGTCAGGCCAGGTGAGAGATGAGGGATCTGGGCACGCTGCCCTAACCTGAGACACAACACAGCACCACGTGCCAAGACAATCTGTGTAATCTCAGTTGAGGAAATAATAAAATGTGAAAAAAGTTTTGACTTCACTCTTTTTCAAAATCTCAACCCTACATTATTACTGTCGAGGAAGGAAAATCATTACTGATCTTGAACTTTCCTCTGGATCAAAACACATAAATGATTCAACTTCAATATCAGACACCCTGAGTACGATCAGAACGATGCGTCCAATTTAATCATTTTTATTTAAATTAGACCTCGGTTTGGGCTGCTGAGGTCACGGATCTGGTTTCATTATCATGGCAAAGTGAAAACACACACACAAAAAAAAAATGTAAATAAAACCCACCAACAGAACAATCACTCTTCCCGATGACATCATGGTATTTACAGATTGTTAATATTTATTCCAGTGTTCTCTGCAGTACCACAGCATTTCATTTCTTATGCAAATATTTATACTCATTTCTCTAATTCAAGCTCTGTGATTGAAACAAAACTCAGAATCCACAAACATCTAAACTCTAAAGTGTACTGTAGTTTCTGTTTCAAGAAGGGTTCCAAGCAGAGACGATCTAGACATCTCAAGAACCTTTACCTATTTCAGAGGCTGTAATCTGGCTAGAAATTCATGATCCAAGATACAAGTTAAAGCAGAACCTGACAACAGACCATTTTCCTGAGAGAGACACTTTCCAGTCAAACCCTCAATAGTACAGTTGGTTAGTATTGCCATGTTCCTGCAGTTCCATGTTTCCTAAAGTTTTAATGTAGATCCATGACTTCCTCATCAGAAAGGATCGAAAGTACAGTAGACCCACTGAGTAAATCTATTTTTCAAGCATGTGGTTCCACTAGAAATTCAAGTTTCAAGGTTCAAGAAAGTTTTTTTTACAGAAATCTAAGGAATTTTAGGACCCTGAACGAGCCAAAGAACCCCTGAGGAAACATTATTTTCCTACTAAACAAGTTCCATGTTACTTCAAGGTTCTATGTAGAAACTAAAAACATGAAATTGTTTCCAAAAATCAGAACATGGTCATGGAACTAGACTTTCTTAATTGTTCAAGTTCCAAGGTTAGATACAACAGAATGTTTTTTTCAGTTCCGTCTAAGAATCCTTAAGGATCTAAAGAACCACAGAGGATACCTTAATCATCCAAGACTGTTGTACAAGAAGTTCCATGTTCCTTAAAGTTCATACAGAATCTGATAGATTAACTCTTCTTGTTAAATTGCTTAATTCCAAAGAAACCTAAAGTAAACTTTTCCTGTTACGGGACTGGACGTCGAACCGGACGAGTACGCATTAAGGTCCATCATCACAGCTTGCAGAAGATCAGACTCTAGAAGAATGTCTGGATTCCATGCCAACATCCTGCCACACAAATTATACAACGCTCTCAAAGAAAGCACGCCGAGGGGAAATGCAGACACACATGGTCACAACCCACCGATCGTAACCACGCAGTACATGTGCACGTGACCACAAAATAACCAAAACCAATGCGGCTCTTGCAAGAACAGAAACACCAGGGATGAAACAACAGTGAAAAATAAGGTTCAGTACATTAAGACTACAAAACTTAGGATATAAAAAATCAGATAGATCTCTTAAAGATGCTATATTTAAATATAATTTCGTATCATAAAATGTCCCAGGAAAGGCCAAGAACCCAGAGTTACTGTATCTAAAGACTTTGTAAGGAAATTTTAAGGAACCAAAATAAGTTTTCTTCATAATATCTAATCAGACTTTAAATTAAGCTAAACTGCCTTAGTACTTGGTCAAGTTTTAACAATATAGGGTTCTTCAAATGTTCTTTTTTTAACTATTTTTTTGAAGCTCTTTGGACTTAATCTTAGCCTCATAAAAAGATTTCAGGAAAAATTTTAGGGTTCAGGAGACGACCTTCCACCAGAGGGACCACTTGAGAAATTATAAAGGTTCTAAGTCCAATAAAAAACCTTTAAACAAGAGAAGAACACTGACCTACAGTACCCAAAGAACCCAGATGAAGTCTATTTTTTCTAAGATGTGTAAAGCTACACTAACACTAATAGAACTGCTAAGACGATTATTCTCTTTGGGTACCTGAAGAGTTCTTCAGGTAGATGTTAGAGCCCTTATATTTCCACAGGAGGTTGACTTGGAACCCTGTCTGAAAATGACAAAGTTGTTTTTCAGGTCTGGATTGAACTTGTTCACTTATTCTGAAGAAAAATCCACTTTTGGATAAAAGTCCTTGGATAGCTAAAGTATCTATCTAAGATAATCTAAGAATTTATTATCAGCTCTGATGGGCAAATGTTCTGTTTTTGGGCTCCAGAAGGAGTCGTTTCAAAATAGAGCTTCAGTTATAAAGAAATCATGTAAGGTTCTAAGATGGGGTCTACCTGAAACAAATGGCCCTAAAGGTCAGAGATTGATGTGTGTTTAAAACACAAGTTACAGAAATCCATGTAAATATCTACATAAATCTGGGATGTTCCAGTACCGCAGACAACACTAGAGTAAAAAATACATTAAAAAAAAATGAGCATGCACTGATGTAAATTGGAAAATTATGATGGTTTGTATCTTATTTTATTTTGCGTAGAACCATTGAAACTGAAACTGTATTCCATGACATTCTCCAAAACCAAATCCTTGTTTAATTTAAATAGGAGGATTAAATAAAACCATGTTTATGAAAGAAGAATAAAATAATAAACTGGCGGCTTCAGAGTTTCTCTAGGTTCATAAACAGAGAACAGACCCCAAGAACTTCTTAGGGTGAAATCCACTTCGGAGCTCCAGAATCGAGTGTACGCATGTAAATAAACGCTGAGTATAAACAGTCGCGAGCACTGCATGGACACACATGGACTATGTTCGTGAAATCAACTAGGTTTCCTCAAGATTTCAAACAATTCTATTACAACTCTTCCCAGAGTTCCAAAGTTTTATTTCTCACTTCATGAAGAGAATCATTTATTGTCAGGTTGTACTTAGAAAACTCTAATTAACACAGGACACCGAGAAGCTAAGCACCTTTAACTACAAAAAAAATCCACAAAATAACCCCCTTTTTTCCAAGCCTGAAGTTTTCCTACTTTTTTCAAGTTCCATGTGACCAAAGCTGGGATGTAGAACTCGTAGAGGAATCTGAATTCAATCAATCAATTAGAAGCTGCTATAAAGTTTCTTAAAGTACAACTTGTCCATACATTACTTTTCTCGCACAGTTGATGACACAAGTGTACTCTTCTTCTTCTTCTTCTTCTTCTTCGGAGAGTGTAGATATGCAAGGGTACTTGAGTAACGAACAGCATAACTAATCTGAAAGCTAAGTGGGAGCGCGAGTGGGTCACCGACCCAGATCAGACTCAGATCCACTCTGAGAAGATCCACCGAGAATTGGCGGGAAGCTGCCACCAGGGTAAGTAAGACAGTGACAGGGTACCACGACTGACCCTACCCTCTGACCCCAGCTTCCAAACAAGCTTGGTTATGCAAAACAACTTTCTCACCATGCTATAACGTATATTCTCTAAATAAAGCCTTCTTTATCTTCTACTGCTCCACCCACTCTCAGCCCTCTTAGCTCGGCCACTCACCTTCACGTCCCCATCACCTCTGTAATGAGTCCCAAACGCTAACAGAAGCACGGACCACCCTGAAAAAAAAAAAAAAAAAAACACACACCGTCCAGCCTGTGGGCCGAGGGCTGGAAGGTGGTACGTGAGTCACTCTCATATTTGAAGGTGGAGCCCATCCCCTGACGCCTGTGGAGCACTGGACGCGATTTATGTGCTTTCCTAGCCACAAGGACGCAAAATACAGTGTACCGCGTCACGTACACCCGCAGCTCGGTCACTCCGATTCCCTCGCCGAGTTGACGATGTCACAGAAGTCACAATGAGGGACTGACGGGAAGGGTTTTGGCCGAGGTACGACACAAAACACCTACTTAATCATACTGCTTTTCTTTTTCCTCCGCACCCCCATGGGTTCTTTCTGGAAAAGACTCAATACATCCTCGCGAGCGATTTCAGACAAGAATCCATCATTACTACTTCTGTATACATACGGCACTGGTGTGAGTGTGCCTTGAAGGGTATTTGCGTATGTCCCTATGCCATAATCGGACTATTTGCGACGAAGTGTTTGCTCAGCATGTGTGCAGGACCTTGAGTGACTGAGTATCCTTCTGTCTATTTATTTTTGTGTAAACACCACCCTTCCTTCGTCAGGATAACCTTTCGTTCTTTCTTTCTTTTTCTTGCCTGGATGTGACTCTAGCTCAAGGCCTCGCTAAACGGCCACTCTGTTGACTGATGGCAGTAAGATTAAGATTGTGGTGGCAGGAAACTCAAACTCCCATGAGGCATCGGTTAAGTCAGACCACACGTGCCCAATGGAGCTTTAACTTCTTGGGCTCTTTGTAAAGAGCTAATGAGGAGTAGAGGCACTCCATCATCAAGCCCAGAGCTCCACGTGGATGAGTCCGGAATGAAAAACGGCCCCTTTCCACGTACTCCACCCCCATAGCCAAATCCCTACAGGGTTTCCCTGGGGCAGTTGCTCGATTGAAGGGTGGGGACAGTGGAGATGATTGGGACGTAATGAGGTTGACAGGGTGTGATTAGTGTGTGGTAAAGGCAGTGCGCGCCGACGTTAACCACAAAGAGGGAGAAGTAATAAGGGTTAAAAGGACATTAAGGGTTAGTGATGAAAAGCAAGTAGCCATACAAGGTTTAAGCGGATAAATTAGTAAAAAGGTTTGTCCAAAATGACACATTTAACGCGTGTCTTTGCCTCAAAACTTTTCTGGCAAGTTTGCGGTAAATTCTGATCACAACTGTTGCCCAGAATTACACCAGTGGTGACCATCGATCGTATACGCTGGTAGTTTATCTACAAGCGAAACCTATTTTTACACATTCAGAGGAATTTAAAGTACTTCCACCTTGAATTTGTCTTCATTAACCAGACTATCCTGGTCAGGGTTGTGATCGATCTTGAAGATGTCCTGGGAATACAGGCTGCAAGGTGGGAACATGGGATGGGAGACATGGACGCCAGTCACACGTTCAATCACATTTAGAGGCAATAAGGCAGAGCTAATGAACCGATCCATGCATTTGGGAGGAGAGAAGAATCCGTGGAATTTGAAGAAAACCCACACAGGAAGCGTTTAAAGCACCTGATTCATTTATTGTTCATTTATGTTGTATGTATGTAGCTCCTTGTTCCTGGAGAAACTGTGTACTGAACTGTATGTGGGGGAAATGACAGTAAAAGTCAATTTGACTTGAGGAAGAGAACATTAAAACAAAAACAAACAAACAAACAAATAAATAAATAATATACACAGGATGCAAAAACAACATCAAAGCAGTATTGTAAAAGAAATTACAAAAAAAATGTTGTTTTGGTGCAATTTATGCTTTCAAGTTTTTTTTTTTTTGCCAGAATACTCCTTGTAGTGATTTATTTTATGTTAAAATAATTCCTTAAATCACATACAAATAACTTCTCCGTTGCCTAGCAACTGTATTTCCACCTGCTTAACCGCTCGAACGATGTGCGTACCGCGAGTTTGCGTTCCTGTTGGAAGTTGCTTCGACAACCCAGATGCAAGTCGAGAAGGCGGGATATTGTGGATATTTTATATATTTTATTATGAATAAAAGACAACAATAAGAAAAAAAACTGATCATTTCTTTTTTTTTTTGGTAATTTGTGGTGTTAACTTGTTTTGTCTCAGCTAGTCAGCTAATTAGGTGTCTCAGTTAGCTCGTTACTTTGGTTAATTGATGTTGTAAATTGATGTTGTTGATATGTAGCACCTTGGTCCTGGAGGAACGTTGTTTTGTTTCACTATGTACTGTGTGTGTGTGTGTGTGTGTGTGTGTGTGTGTGTGTAGTTTAAATGACAATAAAAGCCTATTTAACTTGACTTAAAAGAGAAAGAAAAATGCACATCTGCAATACAGCCCTGATTCAGGACAAATTCAGGACGTTATGAAATGTGTGTGTGTGTGTGTGTGTGTGTGTGTGTGTGTATGGGCCAGTGTGTATCCCGAGCTCTGTGAGAATGAGGCTGAGGTGAGCGTGAAGGTGACACGAGAGTGAAACGAGTCGACGAGCTCCCTGAGAAAGACAGCATTGTGTGTGTGTGTGTGTGTGTGTGTGTGTGTGTGCGTGCAGGTTTGGGCCAGACTGCTCCTGAAACTCTGGTCACCCAAAGTGCACGAGATGACAAACACATTTAGCTTTTCACACACAAATATTAGAGAGAGAGAGAGAGGGAAATGTGAGAAAAACAGAAAAAAGAAAGGGATGCAAAGAGTGAAAGACTGGACAAGAGAGATACACACACACACACACACACACACACACACACACACACACACACACACAGGCTGAGTTTAAATAGTTTTAATCTTCTGGAGAGAGAGAGAGAGAGAGAGTTATTAAGGTTCGATTAAGTGGTATGGATGAATGGGTCTCATTATCTGACGCTACCTCATCTGAGTGCTTTAACTGGAGGAATGCAGCTTATAAGATCAGATAAACCTACACACACACACACACACACACACACACACACACACAGAACAACAGGTTTCAATAAAGCGCTCAGGCTCAGTAGTTCCATTCAAACAGTCATGGATGGTTGACTGTGTGTGTGTGTGTGTGTGTGTGTGTGTGTGTGTGTGTGGCGTCTCATACTTTCTTTCCTCAGTCACCCTAATGCTGTCCTGCCTGCCTGGTCATTACATCACCACAGAGGACTGAGCATGACCTGCAGTTCCTCGGCTCTGCCTCTAGGGAGCGCATCGTCTCAAAAAAGACTAATAAAGATAATGAGAGGAAGAAGAAAAGGTTTTAGATGAAAAGTGATGTTGAAGTCTTGATTCTGATGATTGGTCAGAGCGAATTTGAAATTAATTGATTTATTCTGATTCGGTGAGCTTTAAGTCAACTTGCAATTCCTTAGAACTAGACGACAGCATTTGGTGCACTATCGCCACCTGCTGGACTGGAGTGTGGAGCAGAAGATTGGCTTTAAAATAAATAAATGAATAAATAAGACTTTTCGCCGTAAGAGCGGAGACGGAATGATATGTGTGGGTAAATAAAGTAAGACATAAATAATAATAATAAATAAATAATAAATGCTGCTTGTGGAACTGTTCTATATCACACTCGAGGTCGTGCTGTCGTGCTGGTTATCAGCACGGCTGTGAAATCTTTAGTACTGGTCTGTGTGTGTGTGTGTTTGAGAGGAGCCCTAGGACAGCGGACCATGACTGTCCTTCCTACAATGACGTTAAAGCCAGGAAGGCAGTGTGTGTGTGTGTGTGTGTGTGTGTGTGTGTGTGCGCGCTTCTCATCTTTTATCTGCTCTTTTTCTTTCTCTTAACGGCAG
>JAQMYG010000006.1:24212007-24227642 GCA_030014215.1 Clariallabes teugelsi
GCACCTCAGATTAGAGCCGTTATGAAGCTTTACAGAGCAGAAGTAGCAGATATACATCTCAATATCAACTGTTCAATGATTATTGTGTACTTTGGATGCCTTTTTTTAAAGCATTATTTCATAGTGTAGAAAGAAACAAAAAAAAAACAGGAAAGACCATGGGAATTAGAAGGGGTGTACAAACTTTTGATTGGCGGTGTGAATCAAGCAATCTGTGCTGATTCTCTGTGTAAAGTGTAGAAACCCTACACAATTTCTGAATAAAGTGGGGACAAAATGTTATATATCCTAAACTATAGGCAGTTTGTTCATGATGTCAAAAATATCAGGAAACAAAAAGCTTTAATTGAAATACAAGTATTTAGGCAGAAAGAAATAAAGAGAACTCTGATGCTGGACGTTGCAATGTTTTTTTTTTATTATACATCTGTTTTATTTGCTCTATTTTTTTAACGAACGGTGTAAATGTCAGTGAACGTGAGCTTGTACTGTACATTAATGGAGCAAGAACATACAAAACAGACTCTATGAACTTACTGTATATTTAAACAGAAGCACACTAATGTTGCTCTGCTACAGAACACGCACGGTGATGTCAGAACCGCTACTGATTGGGCGAAGGAGTGCGATGAGCTCGCGATCCTCGGCTACATGACTGACTGGCGGGGTCGCCTCGCTCTTTTTCTCACTATTTTAGTACTTAGACAGTAGAAGGGCCTTTAAATGGGAGGCTTTTAAAAGTGAAAGTGTTTTAATGAGTTATTTGGTTTGTTTATCTGTGTGTATACTCCTGCCAGGTTGGTAGACAGAATGGTGGATTTGGGACAAGTTAAACGATGCACTTGCTAACTGCGGCGCTGCTGATATTTTCATTCTGGGTGGGGATTATAACTGCACAACTGATAATCTGGACAGGAATCACACAGAAGCTGACATGGCCTCCCGTAAGCGCATGTGGGGGATGTTATAGAGGCGCATGATTTAAGTGATATATGGGGAACTTTAAACAAAAAAACAAAGACGGTACACATACCATAGAAAACACACACTTCCCTGGCAAGACTAGATTGTTTTTACCGTTTTAAATGTCGGCATCTTTGAAAACAGCATGGCACTCTGTACTTTCAGTAAGAAAAACTTTAAAACCTAAGAGGTGCCTACTAGAATTTTAACGCTAAACTTTTACGAGATGCCAGTTTTACTGTTTCCTGTTTTCACATTAGGGCGCAGGGATCCTGTTTCCTAGAACACTTGACCCCAAAGTCTGGTTCGATTTTGATCAGTGAGAACACAAACGTTCCACACTGACACACCGTGTCCGAAAAAGGAAAAGGGGGTCTCGAGGACAGTACAGTGTTCTCGGGCACGGATCGAATCGGATATGGAAACCAATCATAGCTGAATGCGGAAGGGGACACGATGTCATCAGTGCCCTCTGTCTTCTCCGGAATATTAGAGCAAGCACCAAAATCATCCTCTGACCAACACAGCGATAGCCGATACAGCAGGAAGGCACACAAGAGCGTTGCTCTTGACAACATATAGTGTATATAATATATAATTATATTAGGCATAAGGAGAAGATTGTCTTCCAGGTTCATTCACTTCTTTCCTTTGTTTTTAACGGTGGCTCGGAAACCAACTAGCTGCATACATCCCCCTGACGTATCAGAATAAATAGCAAAATACGCAAGTGTACGCGAGTACAGAAAACTAAAATAATGTGAACGTTGGCCAGCATGGGAGTGAGGAAGGGGGGAGCAATCGGTCCTGGACACGGTACAAATCAATCGTGCCTAATGTGAAACACCCTTATTTATTTATGGCCTAGTCTGAAGTCACAGAAAACAGGTTTTCGCTCTGCGCAGCAGTGGTGGGATTTGGGTAAAACACAAATCAAAAGTATTTTGTCAACAGTACTCTCTCATTGTCACAAGGGTCAGTGTTAAATCTATAAGAGCTCCAGAGATGAATCAGTGGAACTCCAGGGTTTGGACACCAAAGCCCTCGAAACTAAAGAAGCCATAAAGAATTGACCTGCTAGGCTCTCCAGCACATTGGGGCGCTCGTCCGCTCACGATTGAAATGGATGCTCCTTCAAAGTTCTTTTTTGGTCTCGAGCAAAAGAACAAACAGAAAAGAGTCATACGTGCTGGGATGTTCTGGGATGTTTTATCAGAGCCCATTAAAATTCGCAAACAGACAGGCAGGTTCTTCTCAGTAGTGAGTGCTCAGGGACATATGCATTATAAAAAGCTTTTCTTAAAAATCTACAAAAGCTGTCAGAAAGATGCCATAGACATGGACAGAGAGCTGACTCTGGAAGAACATCATAAGGCTCTGCAAAAAAATGAAGAATGGATGGGCGCCAGGCATACTGTAGTTGTCTTAGAGTTTGACCAGGCCTTCTGAGCAGTAATTGGGCAGGATTTGAAAGGAGGTAAGCTGCAGGAGGACTGACCCTACTGCCTAAAAAAGTAGACGTGACATATCTGAGGAACTGGCACCCGGTCTCACTACAGTACTGAGCACTGATTATAAGCTGCTCTCAAAAACATTAGCCTCAAGACTGACAAGAGTAATAGAGCAGATCGTTCATCATGACCAGACATACTGTGCTGTTTGCCTTGTTGGTTTGTTTTTGACAGCATATATTTAGTTCATCACATTTTGAGCATCTCTAGACTATTGGGTTTAAAAACGAGTCTCATTTATCAACACTCGCTTTTGCACGGGTTGAATATGAATACTGGTGGAAGTTGCTGGAAAACTTTGGGCTCGACTCAGGTTTCAGAGCCATGATTAGGACTCTGTAGAGTGACATTGAGAGACTACTGAAGGGTTAATGGTGGTCCCACACTACCAGGGGGCTTAGTGTAGAATAGTTTTTGAAAAGTAGCACCAATTGGCAGACTGAGCAGGGGGCGGGTGGTGGTCATCCACAACCTAGCAGCTTCACCCCTGGCACAAACCAGCATGCATGGGCCCACCACCAAACGTCCTAGAGGTCTTCTGGGTTTGATTGCACTGGATACCACAGAGCGCTCCTGGCTAAAGAGAAAGGAGGGCAGGAGAGCTGGTGCACTTAGCCAGAAGATCCTTCAGTCCAGCCTTTCATCTGCAGTTCATCCAGAGATTCCTCATTAGAAATCTACTGGAAACGTAGTATGGAGAAAGACTTTTACACATAGTAGGAGGACTAGGGTTAGGCAGAAGTTTGTTTTTAAAGGACTCTGAACATTACTCGATTACCATTTTGGTAGATGATAGACTACAAAACAACTGAGACCAGGTCTGCAAAGGAGGAACCCTTTTCTCCAGCTGAGCATCGCTCCAGACCTAGACGTGTACGACGGCCCAACTCCTGGAGTGCGGGGGCGAAGAGGTGATAGTGTCTGGTAAGCTGCTGTACGTGGACGTGTGTAAAAGTGGTAAATGAGGAAAATCTGAATGGGAGGGAGAAGACCACATGGCACATCGAACTGGGAGATATTAAACCAGAATGGAGGGAACTGTATAAACCACCTTCTACCAAAGAAATGTGCTGACCTTCAATGGAGGACTTTACATGAAATAAACTCTTTTATTTCTATTTTAAATCATGAAGTCACGCAGGAATGTCCATTTTGTTCACAGAGTGAAACTATTTTTCATGCTTTTATGCAATGCTCCAGATTGTGGTCTTTGTTTGATCTTTTTAAAAGTTTTCTTTCTTTTTAAGATCACTGCATGCGGATTTGACTTTTTTAGCTTTTTATTCTGGGTTTTAAATACGTCCGGAGAAACAGATTCAAGTGCCAGCTTTTATCCGTTGTCAGGCCGAGATGGTAAAATACTTGAACAGAAAAACAAGCTGGCACAAAGTACGGACCGTCATCGGTCAAAAATGTTCTCTAGACTTCAGACTTTAAATCAAGAATTCTGATCTTTTTTAAAAAAAAAATATTTATAAGAATACAGAAGATAGAAACATGTTTATGACGGTGTGGTGCTGTGAGGAGACTCTGAGCCCCGTAGAGCTGGAAGAAATAATTTTTGCACCAGATCCAAACTAACAACATTTAACCTAATTAATTTTGATGCTATTTATTTATTTATTTTATTAAATCTTGACTTTATTGTGGCGTGTAAAATAAAGGACTGTAAAAGTAAAATCTATCAGTTTCTGTCTTTCAGTCTTTTCTTCTTTCTTCTCTTTCACTCTCTCCATCATTTTTTGTCTCCTCTTTTAAGGTCTCTCTTTCTCATCCTTACCTGCTCTCAGTCTCTCTCTCTCTCTCTCTCTCTCTCTCTCTTCAACTCTTACTCACTCCATCTTTTCATCTCTTCTCTCTTGTGGTCTCTCTTTTTCTCTTCCTTACCTGCTTTCTCTCTCTCTCTCTCTCTCAAGGTGACGTGCTTCCAATTTAAATCCAGGTTCGTCTGCATGGATTCATTTAATCGTATCTGTGAGCGTCTACACTCTCCTCTATTAATTAATCGTTCGGTCTGAGGCCGAGAGCGGCTAGATGGTGAGAAGAGGCCCCACTTCGCACCCGGTGCTCTGGGCGAGGAAACCGAAGCTGGGAAGTTCGCTAATGACCGGCTTTGTTTGCTTTCCTGCTGTTGCTGTTTCATCTGGGTTAGAGCCGACCGCTAGCCAGCGCACGGAGGGCTGGAATTACAGACTCGCCTCCGTCTAATGAGGCTAATCCTTCCTCACACCACACCTTCGAACCACCGCGGGAACACACACACACACACACACACACACACACACACACACACACTTGAGGGCTCACCTCAGATCATTGGTATAAGTGATACTTAATGCGTCTCTCATTTCTGAAGGAAAGTGTGCAGATACTTTAGAAGGATGAGAGACAAAAAGAGGAAAGGAATACTCGAGGGAGGCGTAGTGTGAAAGGAAAATAAAACATTTTATTAATTAAAAAAAAAAAAAAAAGACTTGTTGTCCATTTACAGTTACATTTAACGTCGTGAAACGTCCACAAAACATCCTCTCTCTCTCTAATTCCCGCACGACCTGCACCTGCACCGCCGTCAGAGCTGAAAACTCATCAACGATCGCACTTGCTCGAGTTTGCGCACAATTTCTGACTGATTTAGGAACAATTTCTGATTTTCTTTTTTTTTCCTCCCGCCAGCTTGTTTGCTTCCTTAAAGTTATCACCATGGCAACACCATGGATACACCACAGGGTGCACAATATCGCCCTTCAGCATCACTTAAATTACGTCTTTCAAAGATTTTTTTCTTACACACGCACACACACACATGCTCACACACACACTCTCAAACAGCGTGCGCACGCAAAAAAAAACCCTCAGAATGACTTTTCTGACCATTTGAACAGCTCTGCCTGGTGTGAAAGGACAAAGTCCAGGCTGCGCGCTGAAAGACTCAGGGATTCAGGAACGTTTCCTGTGAAGTCTGCATTTCGTAAAGTTTTATAGCCTATAGCTCTGAAAAAATACTTCATAAGCATTAAAATTTGAAAACTTATCATTTCTCTTTCAGTGACAACTATACACGTTAAAATGTATTATAAGTTCATGGCAGCTGAAGAACAGAATGTGTTTTCTATTTTGCATTTTATTTAAATCTTTAGGATTTATAAATGTTATTTTAGGTACGAGTTAAGGAACTGATGATTGTTTTCTCATGTTAATGTCCCCCAAATTAAAACTTATAATATGGCAAAGATGTTATTCAATAAACTGTAAAACACTATTTGACTTGAAACAAAAGTGTTTTTTTAGGGGTTTGTAAACTTTTGCACTCATCATTAATTTTGTAGTAAAAATTATACACATACATGTTGATATATGCTTGAATGATTAAAAAGAAACCTAAAAGATGTCTAATATGATATACTCCACCCACTTCCAGCTGCCAGTGTAACAATATATTGAAATTGTAGCTACCAAATTGTAATAATGTAATCACATGGCAAATCATTTTACTCAAACATAATTCCTGGATGTTTAAAATAATAATAAATAAAAAAAAAACAATGAATTGTTAGGGCGTGTATACTTTTGCACCCATCAGTTAATGGTGCAGAGTGTAAACTGAAAATATATCAGTTACAGGTGAGCTTTTCTAAAGCAAAATATATACAGTATGTTTTATTATATTACATTATTAGAATTATTCTAAGGTTATATTTATATAGGATAAACATAAAGCATTCTATTTAAAAAATTATTCTATACTTGTATTCTAGTTACATTTAAAAAGAACTCACCTTAGACTAACTTTCATCTGAATCGTAACTGTCAATTAATTAAAATAAAAATATTTTACTTAAAATTCAAATTTAACTGTTATTTGTCACGTACTGTTCGTGACCTAAAAAGAAAAGAGGAGACAGAAAGACAGACGAGTTTTCCTGCAATAATAACAAAAAACAAATTAATCTACAAATTTACAGTAATTAAGTTACAATAAAATAGAATGTATAAATGTATAAAACGTAAAAATCATTCGAGACATGCGATATAAAAGAGAATAAGAGGGAAAAGATACAGTGTGTAGGTTACAGTATGACCACAGCAATATGACTGAAAATAAGACTAAAAATAATATATATTATAATCATTTATAACAGACAATAGAAGATAAAATAATAGAACAATGTATTTTTCGCTTTAAATATTTTTCGGAAAAACGATAATTAAAAATAAACTAGTTGGAGTCAGAGAGTGTTTAAGTCATGAGTGCGATTCTGACAGAAGCACAGCACTGTACTGTCCAAAAATATTATTATAAATAAATAGATTTAGGTTCACGAGTCGCGAAGGCCGTCAACACGGCGATTTCACTATAACTTTAATAACGTATAAATATAAATACAAAATCGCGGTGGTTGCTTGTTGTTTTATCTCTGGCTCAAGGTGAAGCAGCAGCGACGGGAAGTCTGTCGTTTCTCTAATCGTTTTAAATGTTTCCTTTTACATGGGGGAAAAAAAACGGGCCCAGCATAAAACCCTCCCAAGAGACATGTATAGTGTTTTATTTTTATGTTTATGTACTGCTTTTATAGCGAAGAATTTCCGTTTCCCAAGTTGTATTTAGTTGTCAAGTTTTTATTATTATTAGCGCAGTAGCGTCAAGGCTTTTGATGCTAACTAGCAATATAAGGTGCCTTTGGCTTGGCGTTGAGGCAGCTAGTCAGTAAATACCACTGGGATGTAACTGAGGTCCAGTAAACTGACGTTAAGTTCTTACTGGAAGAATCGTTGGCTCAAATTTCTCAGGATTTGATTCAGCTGAGGGCGTTTCTTATTGATATATTTACTACGAGATCTATATCTGAGCAGCACGGCTAATAAAGGGTTGCAGTGTGGAGCTGCGCATTTGCAGCAAGCTCTGCGGTGTTTCACGTCAGCCTTTGGTGCGAAAGGAAACAATTTAGAAAGCGTTTAAAGCCATTAGTGAAATGAGAGACGTCCTGCTGCTGCTGCTGCTGCTGCTTCACTAAAACGTGGGCGATTTATACGCCGGCAAATTGTTGCTTTCCAATTTGGTCTGAATCTTCAGGCCAGCACGCCCCCAGAATTACGAAAATGCATTTGTGTGTGTGTGTGTGTGTGTGTGTGTGTGTGTGTGTGTCTGAGAGAGAGAGAGAGAGAGAGAGAGAGGGTTTTGTTTGCTGCTTCTAACGCTATCTTTCTCTATATAACATATCACTTAATGCATATAAGCTTGTATTTTTGGCACATATAAGCAATTATATATTTATTTCCACATTTCTAAAAAAAAAAAATACCTGCCTGATTTTGCCTGATTTATATACCTGCCTGTGTGTGTTGTGTGTTGTGCTTCTGCCACATGATTGGCTCTTTGGACAACTGCATGAATCAGCAGGTGTTCCTAATATAGTGGACAGTGGATAAATAGGCAATAGGCAAACACATGCAATGTACAGATGGACGTGTGTAAACAAATCGGCCCACATCACAGTCACTCGTTTTTCATGCATTTGTATTAAAGGCCTGAAGCTATAAATTTAAAGCTGAGGGTTTTTTTTTAATTATTAAACAAAAACAAAAAAAAACAGAAGTTTTGTGCATGCTAAAAAGAATTTACAAATAAAAATAAAAAAACAATGTTCTTCCAAATGTTGCTAAAATGTTATCCAGCAGTGTTCGTTCCCAAAACCTACAATCAAAGTTTCTAAAACGTTGAACAACCTTTATTTAACACGTTCCAAGAATGTTTTCCAACAACCTACAATTAAGTTCTACAAACCTTGCTAGAAGAAATTCCAATAATATTCTAAAAACATTCCCAGAATGGTTCTCCAAGTTCTCAGACTATTCTCCCGACACACTTTGATCTCTATAGTTTCTCTACAACAGCAATAAATATAAAGTTGATTCAGCTGAAAATCACATTTGAAACACACCTGAGCGTGGCAGCAATGGGAATTGTGTGTGTGAAGGGCGTTCGAGTCAAAGTGAAAGTTTTGATTGTACAGAATAACAGAACACAGTACTGAGAGTAAAAACTCCCTTTATTTC
This sequence comes from Clariallabes teugelsi, assembly GCA_030014215.1. Classification (NCBI taxonomy): domain Eukaryota; kingdom Metazoa; phylum Chordata; class Actinopteri; order Siluriformes; family Clariidae; genus Clariallabes; species Clariallabes teugelsi. The sequence goes on from JAQMYG010000006.1 coordinate 24,220,536, forward strand.
TCTATATAATCCCCTGATACACTAATGCACTTATCACTGAGTTTCACTAGTGCTTGGACCCCATCAAGGTAGAAAATGACTGTACGGGGGACGCGGCAATAACTCCCGGCTGAGTTCCTGTAATGTGCAAGTGGTGTTGGTGAATGAGTGTGTGTACAGTTCACACAGACAGATGCGACTCGCCCACAAGTTATCCATCTATTTTCAAGCATCAAGCGTTCATGTTCACGAGAACGAACGACTGCGATGAGCTCCGAGCCACCTCGACCGGGATCGTGATTCACAGCCTTCTTTAAAACATTTGCACCGTTCATATGTTTTACTAACAGCTAAGAGTCTCATCAGCGTACTGAGCGTGAAGTCTTCTGTAAATATCGATCCCTTTTACGCCTTCATTGACCAAAAATCCAGGTTTGACTTGTACACATATTTAACTGATATACTCCATGAAGATATATTTAATTCTAAAAAATAAATGAATCATTTCTTTTTTCAAGGTCAAACCTATTAGCTTTTCCTAGCCTTGAGGAGACCAACATATATTCTGTGTAACTATATATATATATATATATATATATATATATATATACAGTATATTTGTGACCTTCGACTAAAAAAACACTGTAGTAATTCCTCATAAACAACTTGACAAGTCAAAATGGCTGCTCTTGAATAGGAGACACAGCAGCACGTCTGAGCTTTAAATCGTTTAGACTCTATAGACGTGTGTCAGCTTTCGATCGACCACCATGCAGACACTAGAACTCTGACTCTACGTATACGTCACGCGGACATCGCGGTTTTGCTAGATGGTTCTACGTCGCTAATACTGTATAAGACGAAAATGGAGGAACTCTTTGTAGCACACGTCTGAGGAACGTCAAACACACACGAACACACACATACACAAAACAATACCTAGAGCTCTTTCCTTTTCTTTTCTTTCTTCCCCTCATCCCCTGTCGTCCCCTCTTTCTTTTTTCTGTGTTTCTGTTAAAAATAAAGCAAAGTTTCCTCTGCTGTCTGGATATAAGGATGAAAAGGAAAAGAGAAAGAAAAGGCCACAAATGTTCACACACACGCACACACACAGATAACAACACTGGTAGGCCAAGAGTCTAGCAGGACAGGGTGGGTTTCTCATGTGTGTGTGTGTGTGTGTGTGTGAGAGTGTGTGTGTTGATTTAGGGGGATGGGGGCTTTTCTTGATAGGCCCACTTCCATGGAAGGGTGTGTAACTACAACTGTCTAATTATGTGTGTGTGTGTGTGTGTGTGTGTGTGTGTGTGTGTGTGTGTGTGTGTGTGTGTGTGTGTAAGGCTGTGGTGTGGGAGAACGAGGGACCAGATCTGTAGAAAAGCCTTCCGCTGAGCAAAGTTCACTCAGCGGGCACCACGCCGATGCCCCCAGGGGGCAGGTATTTTCAGTCACACGAGACCAGACGAGGTTCGTAACCCCAGACTCGAGAGCAGGGGAAATAAGGAAATAAATAAAAATAATAACTGAATAAAAACCTCACACACAAACACACACACACACATGGGAAGTGCACAGCTTGACCTGGAGGAAGTCCTACAAATGAGGGTATTTAACCAGCAATACGGGGGGGCAGTAGAATGATTACTGTGGAATTTCTGTCGCTTACGAGGGTCAGTACAGAGTTATAGAGTGAGGGGTCTCCTCTATGCGTTCTGTATGAGAAGAACATGAGAGTGCTGTACAGGACAGGACACATATGGAATACCAGTCAGTGGACTAAATTAGCTCAGCGTTAGCATTAGCATGAGGGATTCTAGAAAGGTGGGAGGTTTCGGCTGAAGAGGGGAAGGAAGGGACTGGAGCAGCAGCGTCTGTGGCACAAATGGAAAGTCCAGATATTTCACTACAGACGGCAGAGACCGAGGTAGAAACTGAGGCAGTGACAAAAAAAAACAAAAACAAGGAAGAAACAGAGACTAGGGCAGAGACCGAGTCAGAGCCTGAATCAAAAGATTAAGGCAGTGACAGAGGCAGAGAAATTAAAGAGACAGAGGCTGAGACAAAGGCAGAGAAATTAAAGAGATAGAGGCTGACGCAGAGAAATTAAAGAGATAGAGGCTGAGGCAGAGAAATTAAAGAGATAGAGGCTGAGGCAGAGACTGAGGCAGAGAAATTAAAGAGATAGAGGCTGAGACAAAGGCAGAGACTGAGGCAGATAAATTAAAGAGATAGAGGCTGAGGCAGAGAAATTAAAGAGATAGAGGCTGAGGCAGAGACTGAGGCAGAGACTGAGGCAGTGAAAGAGGCAGAGAAATTAAAGAGATAGAGGCTGAGGCAGAGGCTGAGGCAGAGACTGAGGCAGTGAAAGAGGCAGAGAAATTAAAGAGATAGAGGCTGAGGCAGAGACTGAGGAAGTGACGGAGGCAGAGAAATTAAAGAGATAGAGACTGAGGCAGAGAAATTAAAGAGATAGAGGCTGAGGCAGAGACTAAGGCAGAGACTGAGGCAGAGAAATTAAAGAGATAGAGGCTGAGGCAGAGACTGAGGCAGAGACTGAGGCAGTGACTGAGGCAGTGACTGAGGCAGAGAAATTAAAGAGATAGAGGCTGAGGCAGAGACTAAGGCAGAGACTGAGGCAGAGAAATTAAAGAGATAGAGGCTGAGACTGAGGCAGAGAAATTAAAGAGATAGAGGCTGAGGCAGAGGCTGAGGCAGAGACTGAGACAGTGACAGAGGCAGAGAAATTAAAGCAAAGGCTGAGACTAATCAGTCAGTGACAAATAAATGCATAAACAGAAACAAAAGCAGAGCATGAAGCAGTGACAGAGCATGAAGCAGGGACAAAGGTAGTGCAGTGACTAAGGACAGCAATGATAGAGCCAGAGACTGAGGCAGTGACAGAGACGGAAAAGTGATAGAGACATAGATGTATTCAGAGACAAAGGCAGTGACAGGGGAAAAAAAAGCCAGAGACAGAGGCAGTGACAGGCAGAGGAAGTGGTGGGGCAGGCAGAAACTGAAGCAGTGACAAAAAACAAAAGCAGACACAGAGGCAGAGAATAAAAGATAGAGACTAGAGAGACTGAGGAAGACACAAAGGCAGAGACTGAAACAGACATTGATGAAGTAACAGAGATGGAGACATTGAAGATAGCAGAAGCAAAGACTGAGACAGAGAACGAAGGAAAGAGACAGAGATAGAGAGACAGAGAGACAGAGAAAGAGAGAGAGAGAGACAGAGACAGGGAGAGAGAGACAGACAGACAGACAGACAGACAGAGAAAGAGAGAGAGACAGAGAGAGCGAGAGAGAGAGAGAGAGAGAGAGAGAGAGAGAGAGAGAATCTTCCCCGCCCCTATCTGTCCCCGGCTGTGTGACCTTTACTCAACACCTGCTAATGTTCCCTGAAATACTCCAGTGCTGCTTTTCTGGAATTTTAAAGCGATATCATCTCATCTTTGTTGATGTATATCTGCAGTCCTGTCATGTTCAGCTCATTTATACATTGTTCCATTCTCAACCCGCACCCCCGCCCCCACCCAGGGGGAGGACACTGGACGGGCCTGTAGAAGAGCAAAGCGGGGGACCCTGGAGCAAAGAGCGGCGTTAACCACCGCACCAAAATATCTCTAGTCAATTTAGTTTCATCTGTAGAGCGTTTTAACAGCAGAGATTGTCATAAACAAACACAGACGTCGCGTAGAGGAGATTTTCTGGATAAAACCGGATTTGGGGATTCCCCTGACTAAAGCTCAACGACTTTGTCGTTTTATCTCTCTCGTTTTATAGCAGACGTATGAAGTGAAGTATTTATGGGTGCGGAAATTAAATAAATGAGCAGTTAGGTTGTTTCCAGAAGGTTTTACCGCCTCCTGCCAGCATGTTCTGACATTCTGCAAGCCCGCCGTATTTCATCATTGCCATGTTTTGCAGTCTAAACAAAGATCTTTACAAAAGTCTGAGGAGCCCCTGCCAGAGCAGGAGCTGCGACACCTCGTAAAACCGGCTTCCTCTCATGCCTTCGTTTTTCGCCAGCAGAGAAGAGAAACACCGAGCTGCCGTCACACTGACCTGCTTCTCCTTTTCTGTGAAGAAGCAGCACACGTGCTCAACCATTCCCCCCCCAACCGGTTTTGTAAGCTTTGATGGATGGATCAGACCATTATTCTGTCGTTTTGCGGGGGATAAGCATCAGCGATCGTATATAGAGAGGCGATACGTTTCACAATGCGCGAGCGCCGTCGCTCTCGACTCGGCTTCCTGCCGGCATGCTGGGAGCTTGGGGGTTCTGGCGTCCTGGTGGCAGGTGAGATTTATGAGGTGTTAAGAATGTTTCGGCTGTAACCGAGAGACGCTTTGCAACGTCGCCCGTCTATGCTCGAATCCCACCCCCCCCCAACACAAACAGACACGTTTTGTGTCTAAACCTGGATTGTGAGGCCCTGATGGCTATAACATCAGTGCTAAGCCTGTATTCCCTTTAAGTCCCACCACAAACACACCTCCTAATGTCAAGATCCTGACCGCACAACTACACCCCCCCACCCCCGACCTCCACCTCCTGATAAACGTTTTCCCGTCACTCTGGTTTCTACGCTACAACAATAAGTTTATACTCGCGCACAAAGAAAGCAAGAAATAAAGAAGCTGAGAAAATGAAACAGATGGTCTAGAGAGGTTTAGAGAGCAGCGGGTTTACATAAGGTATAAAATATTAACTCAACAGAGCAGCCTCAGCAGTAATACAACTGGACTAGAACTGACTGCTCATAACTGAAAATTCGTCTAACACAAAAACCAGACTACAAAACAGACGTCGGGACAACATCAACGGCTAAAAATCTTCAAACGTTAGAGCCGTGTGATTTAATGGATTATGCAGATTAGCCAATCTTTTGTTGGTCATTTCAATTAACTGATTCAAAAGGTAAATTTTTAATTTAGAATCGATTCACTCTTTTAAAATTATTTAAGTAAACTTAAAATGTTATTTTTTTCCCCTTGGTCTTTGTCTCTTTTATCCTACGGGACGCCAAGTCGAATCATCTGATCCGCAAAATCAGGCACAGGTTTTACCCTGGATGCCCTTACTGTCGCAACTCTCCCACTGAGAGTGGGCTTAGGATCGGCACTACATGTAGGGCCTTGGTTGTATGGGTGTATGTAGGGTAAAGGGTCTTGCCCAAGAACTCAACCACGGCAACCCAGCAGAAACGGGGCCCAAACTCCCGACCCGCCAATCAGCAACCCAGAGCCTCAACCACACAAAACACCAAACTTACAACTGAATAATCACTAAATTGTCTCAAATTTCTTACACATTTACCACAGCTTTTGCAAAAAGTCATATTTTGCAATCATATGACTTATTTTTCTTTTAAGTTTAGGGGCGATTGTTGCAATACTGCCACCTACTGCTCTGGAGTGTGATTGGCAGGAAAAATTAAAAACTGAGCATCTGCTCTATGAGTGGTCCTGCCACTCTGACCACAACTTTCTCTAGCCTGGACATATGAAAATAAAGATATTTCACTGTACCGCAAAATATACAACAAATAAAAGCTTTGGCATTTGGGATAGAAACTATAATCTCGTTGGTTACATTGGTCTTATGGAAAGGGACTGGACTGGACACCTCAGTTACAGAGGTATTGTGGCCAAGAAATGGGTTCTGATTGTTACAGTAGCTTTGGGGGCAGAAACTTACAGTCTACAAAGGCAGGCAATAATCTCAAAAGTCATGACCGGAATACTTGACGCACCGTAATCTCAACCAGAGCTATTCAACAAGCTAGGAAACTTAGGACTTGTGACATATGGAAACATTTTGACAAATCCCCAAAAACAGGGCAGATCATACTGTACAGAAGTGTAAACCACGTAGTGTGCCATTCCCTTACATTTACAGTAAACACTGCATTTTCATTAAAAATTTTAGCCACACAAGAGTGACGGCTTTTGCTGAGAGCATAAACAGACTATAAATTCACAACAGGAACAATCATCTTTAGATCATTAGCGCACTTGAACACATGCTCAGTTATGTGCTTGACATTTTTAAATGACCTGAAAAGCACATAGCTGCTCCCAGAATACTGGCACTGAGCCATTCAGGTTCGAGAGTAATCTGGAATGCCGCTGCTGATTAGCTGGAGTACACGCCTCACTGCACAGCTCAAAGAACACAACATGCAATTTCTCAGAAGTCCAACAAACGACCGTGCATGGGTTTTATTCTTCCGTCCTAGATTGACGGATTATGGAAAGCTAGATGGGGTGTTCAAACCACCTTTTAGAGCTACTTAAAGGATTTTAAATGTGTGTTCAAGTCGCAGGCAAGTGATAGATCGTGAGAAGTTCATTCGAGTTCCTGTCAGTAACAAAAAGACATGAAAACTAGTGAAACAACCGTTAATTCAGTTATATATTCATCTTCAATACGTGTTCTACGATTGGTAAGGGTTGAGGTGAATCGAGAGGAATCCCAAGTTAAGAACATACCCTGGACATGACTCCAGGGCGATTTACATAGCCAGTCGAGGTACTGACATGCTTTTGGGAGATGGAAGGAAACTGAAGGTAATCCAAGCTCAGGATCAAACCAGAGACCTTGGTGTTGAGAGGCAGTAATGTGCCCACTGTGGCCTGTGCTTCCATGCACTTTATATTTACATTTTACAGCATTTGGCAGACACCCTTATCCAGACCAACTTATGTTTATCTCATTACACACATGAGTTGTTGAGGACCAAACAGTGGCAGCGCGGTGGTGCTGAGGTTTGAACCTTTCAGATCAGATTGTTTAGTCCAAAGCCTTAAACAATGAACTTCAACCAAACAGGAGTCACGTGGGTTGATTATCTAAAAGCTAAGATCAACAGGTCACCCGAGACTCTTGATGGATCAGACTGAGAATCTGCACCCAAACTGATGCGTACAATACCAATCAAAAGTTTGGACACACCTTCTAATTGAACGTCAACAGTCATTTTACAACACGAAGGTCAGCTTCTCTGGAACAGTTCCTGCAAGAACCGTATTGTCAGGTACGTTTGCAAAACCCATCAAGCTCCATGATGAAACTGTCTCTCATGAAGACCTTCCCAGGAAAGCAAGACCAAAACTGAC
>JAQMYG010000006.1:24227739-24239151 GCA_030014215.1 Clariallabes teugelsi
TACAGAGCAGAAGCAGCAGATATACATCTCAATATCAACTGTTCAAAGGAGATTATTGTGTATTTTGGATAAACGCCATCAGTATTGTTTACAGTGTAGAAAGAAATAAAAATCAGGAACGACCATGGAGTTAGAAGGAGTATCCAAACTTTTGATCGGTGGTATAAGGTAACACGTGGAAACCTCGAGTGTAAGGTCTCTGATCGGGTCTGATGCAACTCATTGGACCGTCATGTAGAAATCAGGACCCTGTTAGTTTCCTCGATTTGTCTTCCTGGGGACTTTTTGAAGGTTCTTTGTAGAATGTCCAATGAGTATTTTCTCTTTCACGGCAACAAACAATGGACACAATCCTTTCAGACGCAATCCCAACATTTTTTACTGAAAAAAAAGGGAAACTGAACACAAAAAAAAACAAAAAAAAAACAACACAAAACGTAAAGATCCAGAGTAAGGAATCTTGTTCTACATTTTGCACCAGTAACAGTCTTTCAAGATGAAAGAAAAGCAAAGCGTGGCTACAAAACTGAAACTGTTGAGCATTCAAAGAAGTCGTGAGGTGGATAAATAGTAATCGATGTTAGAATTTTCAACTAGCCCAGTATCTTTAGTTTTACAGCAAAAATGCAGAAAATGAGAAAATCAAAATGAGAATTTTTTTTTATCCTGTCAGCAGCGTTGCCAGTCTGAACGGACACACCCACTTTGCGGAGCTGTAGAGAACATCACAACGTTCTGAAATGCTTCCTCCAGTATCTGTATAACAGCTTATTGATTCAGCAGCTTCATAATGTCCATGGAGTGATGCCAAGATTCCATCCACTACAATTATGCTCCAGGCGCTCCATTAGCGTTTACTGAGAGCGCATGAACACTGCATTGGGACGTGGATCATACTGTAGATACACAAGACTACGGGCCATTTTCACTACAGGACACAATGGTACATTAACAAAGCTGGTGAAGGACCTCATACAGGCCAAAAAAATTATACTGGCACAGGCGTGTGGGTGTGATATACGTGCGAGCAAATGCACATCAACCTGAACAATGCAAGTGTGGATAAACTGAGAAAGGTTTATAAAAGCACCGGACGTCCCAGACGCACGGTCAGCCTGGGGTCGGAGATTGGAGAGTGGAATTTTATTTGTATATCCTGCTTAGTACTTCAGGCCTCGCTCAAAGAACACACTGGAAGCACACATCATACTGTAAATCTCTCAGCAGAAAATTAGCAACGCAGATATGGCACATATTTCAACGCCCACTGGTTCACAGTGAGAGATCACCTAGTGGGACATTCTGAGGTTCTCCGCTAAGGTTCTCCCACAGATTGATAGAGGATTGATATATATGCACCATCATTATCCACGATCCAGATCCTTCACAGAAACATCCACAGAGCTTTTTTTAACAGTCCTATTAAAGAGCTTTTACACTGAGACAGACAGAACCTTGAAGTTCTTCACTTTGTTCCTCAAGACGAACCTCTTCTAACGGGATTGTAAAAAAAAAACATACAAAAACAAAAATTTTTGTCCAAAGGGAGGAACACAAGTTCATAAAGTATGTCCTTAAGGAGGTCCCCCTCCAATGGGTTTATGTAAAATCTTATTACATCATGCTTTCAAAATCAGGGATCTGGGTTCTTCAAGTTGTTCTTCTAGAGGAAGCTCTCCAAAGCTCTCCAATAAAACTTTACAACACATTTGGTTATCAAAAATCCTTGATGCTTGAATTTGTTCTTCATGGAGAACCCCCTTTAATGGAATCATGTAAAAATCTACACGACATTTGATTCAAAACTAAGAAATCTTGGTTCTTCAAGTATTTGTTCTAGGAGAATCCCATTCAATGGTTTCATGTAAAACCCTACAATACATTTCTGTCCAAAGTAAAGAACCTAAGTTCTTCAGTGTGTTCCTCAAGGGGAATCCCCGACAATGGGTTCACGTAAACCCATTGGGCAAGAAATTCTTCTCATTTCTTGACCAAAGCAGAGAACCATGTGGTTCCATCCAACACCCTCAATGGTTTTTAATTTAACTTGCTCTTGGTTGTAAAACCCTAAAACAGAGGATTTCCCCTTCAGACCTAAAATTTTAAATGCGATGATCCGTAGCCAACCTGAGAGTAATATTTTAGAGAATCATGTTTTTTTTTTTGCTGTTGTTGTTTTTCTAGAAGTGTACATGACGGATCTCATTGTCGTACCTTCCCTCCCCCAGACTGCCTTAGTGTGTAAAACCAATGGTAATGTCATGATCTGATGGATGACTTTTTTTTTTTCATCAGCCTCACAGGACTTTATGACATCACGGGTACTTACCGGTGTGATTCTGAGACGCGAGTCTGATTAGCTGTTGTCTCTGGGCCGTGTCCTCTGGGACGTCTCACTAGCACCCTGAGAGAGGAAAAAGAAACAACATTGTCAAGAGTGGGAACTGAGGAAACACGGGAATAGTGAGGAGTAGGAAAAACAAGCATGAAGGCACTTTGATTGTTAGCTCTGAGGCCTGCTTGGGGATGTTTTAGAAAACTTTAGGGGTTTTTGTGCCACTGAAAATTAACATTTTCAGGAGGGAAAAAAAAGGCCTTAAAAAATAGAGAGACTTTCCATTTTCACTGCTTTAATGTGAAGTGGATGCTTTTAAAAATGCTGACGTTAGAGTTTGTGTGTGATTTAAATGCCGACTCAGAAATAAGGGTAGAGAGTCGTAGTGTTCTGTACAGAGAGCTCAAGGTTATCTGATCTAAAAATGAGTGGAAGAAAGGAAGGGAGAGAGGACTTTCAGAGACAGGAAGGAAGGAAGAAAAGGAAAGGAAGGAAGGAAATAGGAAATAAAAGAAGTGGGACAGGAAAGGTAATAAGGAAAATAAAGGAATGATGGAAGAAATGAAGTGGAACAACAAAGAAGCAATAAATTGTAGAGACAAGGAATTGAGGAAGAAGGGGAAATAGCGAGGGGGTAACAAAACGGAAGGAAAGACTTTCAGAGGCAGGAAAGGAAGGACGACGGGAAAGAAACAAGGAAGAAAGAAAGCTCAGAAAGAGGGACATAAGAAAGGAAGGAAGGAAGTGCAAAAGACAAGGAAAAAAAGAATGGAAGGAAGGACTTTCAGTGACATGACAAGAAGGAAGACAGTAAAGAGATGTGGAAGTAAAAGAAGGAAGGACGTGCAGAGACAGGAAAGGACAGGAAAAAAAGGTCGAAAAGTATGAACGACATGCAAAACCAAACAAGGAATGAAGTGTGTAGACAGGGAAGGAAGGAAAGAGACGAGTACGAAAGAAAGTGCAGAAAGAGGGAAGGAAAGAAGAAAGGTACAGATGTTTCTGAAAATGCTGATGTTGGGTTTTGTGTATAATTTAAATGTGCTCGCTCTCTCAAAAAAAAAAAAGAAAAAAGAAAGAAAAGAAAAGAAACACGCTATATTTTTGCCTGTTGTGAGGGCATCGTTGTCATGGAGACGTGCTTTGTACATACATATATGGGTAGATTTATATTTACAGTATTTGGCAGACGCCAATATCCAGAGCGACTTACATTTATCTCATCTGAACACTTGGTGGCGCTGGGGTTTGAACCTGAAACCTTCTGATCAGTCGCCCAACACACCCGTGCCACTAAGCTGACCCCTGTCAAAATTAGGAAAGGCCCAAGGCTAAAATTAGAGACAGAGATATCTCTGGTGAAAAATAAAGATGGGTTCAGACGTAGAGGAGATCTGAGCCTCGTTTGAAGACTAATCCATCACTCAGCTTGAGGTTGTCCGTGACATGAGGACAGATTCACTTCCTAACAAGTAAAGCACTGTGACGCCTCGCTCCCTCCATCGAACCTGCTCCGGCGGCACTAATGGAATCCCCGGTGTTTTACTATAAACACCTACAGCGTTCACGTACCAGCCTTTAATCAGGACTTAAATAAATGAATCAACACTGAGAATTGATCAACAACCGCTCCGTCATCCTCGGTCAGGGCTGCGGTTCTCCGAAAAGTAATTACGCCGCGGCGCATTTAATCAGTCTGATGTTACACCACACTGTACCAGGAGGACACCGAGTACACACTGACGAGGTCTACACACTAATTATCTACATACGTGTTATGTGTCTTATTGTGACATTTAACACCTGTTACTCTCACGAGTGGAGACAAAAAGAGGCGAGGAATAGAGTTTCATTAATGCTGGGATTGAGAGACTGAGATTGTTTAAACTCGGAAGATTCTGAGATCACGTGAAGGAAACAGAAGTGTGAGGAAGGAAGGAAGAAAGAAAGGAAAGAGTCCAGAAGGACAAAAGAAGTATGAATGAAGGACTGAAAAGAGGAAGGAAGGAAATACAGAGTCGAAGAAAGAAAGGGGGAAAAATGAGGGAAGTGAATAGACAAAGATCAAAGGTAGGAACGAATAAAGAGGGGGGGAGGGAGAAAAGAAGGAAGTAAAGAAATTTTAAAAAGTAAGAAGTGAAGGAATCAAGGACATCAGGGCAGTGTCAAAGACACAAGAAGGAAGGAAGGAAGGAAGGAATTGTAAAGATGAAATAAGGAAGGAGGAAAAAATGAAAGGACGAAAGGGCAGAGTCAAAGAAGATAGGTAGAAAGGAAAAAAATCCAAAAGGACACTTGGACAAATGAATTGAAAAGAAGAAGGAAGCAAAGTAGAAAAGAAATACACCGTCAAAGAAAGAAAGGAAGAAAGGAAGTGCAGAAATAAAGAAGTAAGGAGTGAAGGATTAAGGAAATACGGGAGGTGTCAAAGAGACATGAAGAAGGAAGAAAGGATTTGCAGAGACAAAGGAAGGAAGAGAGAAAGGGAAGGAAGTGCAGAGGTGAAAAAGGAAGTAGGGAAGTAAGGAAGTACAGAAACAAATGTGGGAGGAAGGATAAACCTAACTCTGATTGAGTTTTTATTAAGCCAGTGCTGTTTTGCTGTAAAATGGGGGCGTGGCCAGAGACGCAAAGGACATAAGCAGAGAATTTTAAGAAACGTACGCAGTGATGCATTGCTGAAATCAAATCAATTCAACCCATTTGAGCTGAAGGACGGAAACACATCATGCTTGTAAAGTTCTGACAGAATTCACAAACCCGCATTAAAAATACGCCACATTCCCGTTAGAGGCGTGGCGCACTACAGGCTCCGCTCATTTCCAAAGAACATCTGCAGCAGGTATTGGCATGCAGCTTCCTAAAATACAGTATCTGTCAACTAGCAAGCGCAGAACAGGCGCAGAACAGGCCTCGACTTTCGTGACCTGAAAAACAAGAGCTGCTGCAGTGTAATCGACCACACCTCCGCGCTCTCTCCTTCACACACACACACACACTCCATGCTAAAAATAATTTACACCTTGCCATTTCCTGAGGGGGAAATCTTCACAGCTGGCTGATTTTTTCCAGGATTAAATGGCCAGTGAAGTATAAGCAGTTTAATATAATGAAACAGGTTTAAATAGGCCAGTGTTTGGGGTGAACGCGTCGGCGCGGGGAGTGCTGCAGCAGCGCCGCGTCTCCTCACATAATTCTTGATTAATTTACTAGAACAGCAGCTCGGACAGTCGTTCCAACTCACATGATATGTTATACTGTAGTGACAAAACCCTTGGATGTTGGACAAGCTATATATAAAAGCTATACAAGACTTATGAATGTATAAAGGTTTGAAAGAGTTTCCTCATAATCCCAGATCCACTGGAATACACCCTACGCCATCAGTAGATGTGATAAGCTGGTGATTTAGTACATTCAGGTCATCAGCTGACTTTATTTTATTGCCTCATAACGTTGCTGAGTCTAGACCTGAGCGACTGAAGCGACCCCAGATCATAACACCGTCTCCAGAGGCTTGTACAGTGGACACTATCCTTTTGCCTTCGCATGTTCATGCTTCCTTTAAACACTATAAATGTTAATGTAAAGTAGGTTTCGTGCCAATTGTCTTCCCTGATGAAACCATCCTGTTTTATTCGGGGACATGGCAGTGCATTGACTTGTGGAAACACAGTGGTAGGGTATATGGGCACAAACTGAACCCCGACCTCCATCACTAAACCAACAATGCCCAATTGTAGCTGCTACCCCCAATACCCCCAATTCCACTCAGCCAAATTTGCCACCGAATCTACACTGATGCAAATTCGTCATGACCTCTGTAGAGCACAGTAGAGGTCGGTAACAGCTCCTTACAGCCTATTTTGGGCTCAGTGTGACTTCTGTAGTGTTTGTTAGCGTCGAGGAAAATTGGAGCGTGTTCCAAAAAATTCGGCTACTAAATTTTTCCGTTGACATCTCGGTAATAGTCGGTAGCTGCATTGTAATATCGCTTCATGTCGGTAGCGACAAAGCGTTTTCATTATCAATACTTTAGGACTTGGTATTAAAACGTTATCATGTCGCCAACACTTTCAAAATTCAACACTTTCACCTCGCGTCAAAATTCACTGTAGAGTCATCTTCACGTCCTTACGAATTCGTTCAAAACGTTAATGGAGCGATGTGCAGTCGTTGAAAAATTTACCCCGGTAATAGTGGGCTTCAGAGTGGGCAGTGGTAAAGTGCCCGGGTGATGCTGTAACCTCTCGCAGCCAGAGGTCTAGAGAAAGCTGATTGGCCGAGCTCTCTCAGAGGGGAGGGATGAGAGGTAGCGCTGTCCTCTGAGTGTGTTACGCCGCCCCCAACGGTGCGTGAGTGAGCAGTTCGAAAAGATGCGGTCAGCTGGCGTCACATGGTTCGGAGGAAACACGTTATAGTCTTCGGCCGTCCCGACTGAGTGGTAGTAGTAGCCGTAATGTGGAGCCCCCTAGTGACGGGGAGGAATTGGACACGACTAAATTACGGAGAAAATCAGGACAAAATCCTTTTAAAAAAATCCCGGTAACAGTTCGTAATGGTCGGTAGCGTTGTTGTATTTTTGCTTCATGTCGGTATCGACGGTACAGGTTCGTTATCAATTCTTGAGGACTTGGTATAACATGGTTAAATTCCTCAACGACTCACTATTGTGCTGAAAACATTTCACATTCGTGTCAAAATGTGTTGTAGAATCGTTTTAACGTCCGTACGAAAGGCTCGATGTGGGGTCGCTACGCTTGAAAAATTAACCAAACTGGTACAGACCGCAGCGACTTCAGAGCTGATTTAAAGTCAGGAGACGTCGGGAGCAAATTCGGCTGAGTGCAACGGGGGTATAAATGTTAAAAAGAGCATGGCGTTAAAAGCAAGTCCAGGCTTGCTGCAGGTGGAGGAGGAGTAGGAGAAAGAGGATGAGACACGAGGATGGCCCTCTTGACATGGCTAATCTGCAACCAATTAGCTGAGGTCAGAGGTCAACTTGTCCGCTTCCTCAGTGAACCTGCTCTGAACTCCCACGTTCTGGAGAAAAGAAATCCACTCGCTGTTTTCCTTGAGGACTTGTCCATACTGCACCAGCTGGATCTACTGCTTCAATAACTTTTACATCAATTAAAATATAAAAAACAAAAAATCTCTCTCTCAGTCTTTCCTACCCAGCACCATATGTAGCGTTGCCTGGAAGCAAGAAGGCCACACACAAATGGAAATTCAGAAACGAAACTATGTACACGAGTGCCAGTGAAAAAAAAGAACAAGAAAAACTAAAGCAGGGAAACCGCAATGCTGTCCGTCACAGAATCCACGGCACAGGACAGAACTCGTCGCCAACCTTCACTACGAATCGTTTCTGCTGTTTGATGAGTGACAAGTCTTTTTTTTCAGTTCCAAACATTCTCAGTTTTGTTTTCTTACTTAATCCAGCGACTGTAGTCCAGGGAGCAGGACGTGAAGCAGAATGGGTTCCTTTGTGTCACGAATCCTGGCCAAATATTTAATTCGTGTAGAACAACGTTTAATGAAATGCATGAGCTGGAACAACAAAGAATATCGGACGGCGGAAAAGTTTGACGTAGAGTGTGACCTTTTCCTGTAGATTCAGCTTCTTTACAGTGATGCTCACAGGGGAAAAAAAGCGGGGCTCTTTCTTTAGAAAAGGTCTCAGTCTCAGGTTGCCAATAGAGCCCAGGTCTTAATTACAGATCTGGCACAGGCTTGACGCTGGAGACAGATAGCAGATCTAAAGCCAGTGAGCTGAAAGCCTGCAGTATTAGCTTACTGTTTTGGGCAATAAATCCCTGTGGTGTTATTGAGCCTGAGGAGGGTGGAGGGTTTGAGAGAGGGTGGGTTTCTCTTTATCAGCCCTCTCACCGTAGCCACAGACTGCCTGACGCACTCATTTATCAGGCAAGTGTCCATTGTTCTCACTCCATCTTTCTAAGTATGGAGTATCCAGCCAACGCTCGATAGATCCAATACTCTTAGAAACTCCCTTAAAGTATCCGAGCAACTCTCGGCACGTTTCTGTTGCTACGCTGTACCGAAGGCCTTTTGAATTGTGAATGGTCGGAAGGTGATTAATTTACTAGCTAGAATAGCAACTTGGACACTCGTTCCAGCTGCAAAGGTTACATCCTGATACCTAATATGGTATGGTTTCTATACTACATTTACATTTAGGCATTTGGAAGAGACATCCTTATCCAAAGCGACTTACTTTTTTATCTCATCATGCATCTGAGCAGTTGAGGGTTAAGGGTCTTGCTCAAGGGCCCAACAGGGACAACTTGGTGGTCGCGGGAAGAAAAACCCAATAGATGTCATTCAGGTCGTCAGCTGACTTTATTTTGTTGCCACATAACGTTGCATTACTTTTTTTCCATCTCTCCAAAGTCCAATCTTTATGCTTCCTAGCAAATTCAAGCTTTTTTCTTATGTGTCTCACTAACACGAAACTTCAGCAAGAGTTCGAGTGATCTTCAGAAACTTAAACATTTCTACCATGAAGTTAAAGGTTCAGCACTATCTGTCCAGGTATTAATAATGCATCCCGTAGTTATTTACCAACGCTCTTGTGACATACCACTCTTCTAGTGCAATATTGGACAACTTATCTTTTGCTTTTTTTTTTTTTTTTTTTTTACCTTCCAAGTGCAATATCTGTAAATTCAGCTTACTCTTTTTAAGATTTTTTTATTTATTATTGTATTGTGTTGTATTGTATTGGATATTTATTATTGTAATATTATATAATATTACAATATTAATATATAATTACTTTTTATCTATATTATTACCTTTTTTTTCCCTTGTCTAATTTATTACTCTTTTCCTTTCTTCTCAGAAAACAAACAAATTTAACCAAGAAGAAAGCAATTTCCCTCTGGAAATGTTCGTAATTGTTGGATGTAATTCCTGCAGTATAAAAGGAACTGCTAAACAGATTTCTGTAATCTAATATCGCTCACACGCTGTTTTGAGTCACTTTTGTTTTCTGGTTGTCTTTAAAACCAAACTTTGTCCCAATTATGAGTTAAATCCAAACTTTTACAAAACATCATCAGTAAAGAAACATACAGTTAAACATGATGATCCAGCACATACACACACCCACAAAAAAAATGTCTAGCTAGCATATGGCTCACTGCAGCATATAATGTTTTTTTCCCCCTTTGTGTGCACCTCTAAATGCAGAAGTAAGCTTTTTTTGTATCATGAAGATTATAAAGAGCTGTATAAAAAAAAAATAATAATAAATAAATAAAAAACAGATATCTAGGTCAAGACTGTGACAATAAGATTAAACGTCTGCATGTCACAGCTGTGCAGGTCAGAGAAAATCTACTGACCAAACATTATTCTAGCGCGCCAACACACACCCTAAAAAGCTGCAGAACGGGAAAATGAAAGCGCAATTAAATTTTTTTTTTTTTCACGCAACATTACGCTCCTGTATGCCGTCATCAATCCTGGAGGAGAACAGCTTAAGAGTGGCTGGTTCGAAGAAATCATCTCAAAATGAGCTCGGAAACTTACAGTATTGAGATGATGATGATGTCACAGGAGGTTATTACATTTTAAAGAGGACTTTAATCATTTTCATTATTTTTCGTTATGTTAGAAAACATAATCAAGTTTATATGATGTACATTATGAAAAAAAAACAGTCCTGAGATGACGTCATCATCATCATCATCATCTCAATAAGTTTCCTGAGTTCTTTATGTTGGACTCGTTGCGAAATAAATTTCTTTAAACCTGCCGCCCTTACGCTGTTCTCCTCAGTTCTCTAACGTTGCGTGAAAAAATTGCACTTTTACTTTCCCTGTCATTGTTTTATCCCCATTGTAGGTTTCTGTGTTTCAGATGTAACTTAAAATATTATTTCCACTTATTTCAACTGTATAATCATGAACCACTTTTTATTTAGTTTCCCTCAAGCATATAAAGTGTTTGAGAAAAACTAAATAATAAAATGGCTTATAATTATACAGTTAAAATAAATGGAAATAATATCTACAAGGTACATCTGTGTAACTACTGTAACTCGACTTATAATGTGAACCTGACGACCCAGACTAATTCGAATTTTTTTCCAAACATTTCTTAGCATGTGACATGAATTTTGACTGTAAAGTTTCTCAGTAATTTAAGTATTTGTACATTTTATTAAATATAAAATTTAGGTGATAAGTAAATATCTGCAAATATCCTCTTACTGAGTTCATTTGTCCAATTATTGTGTTAGCCTAGACTTAGCCTAGACTTTTTAAAAAATACATAAACAGTACAAATTTGAATACAAAATTGTTACATGTCGCAGTTTAAATCGTAATTACGATAATTTTGTGGTTCAACATCGCGATGTGACTTTTTTCATCAAATCGTGCAGCCCTACTTAAGAGAAAATAAATCTACTGACGTGAGTTAGTGCTACAACTAACAAACTGTTTAATATTCGAACAATCTAACATTTATTGAAACTAATAATCGGCTATTAATCGCAATTATTTTATTACTTCAATTTAACTATCAGCTTCTAAATTTAATGAAGTTGTTTTATACATGTGCTAGCTAACAATTCAAGCAATAAAGAGGAATACAAATAAAGATGAATTCTTTGCTAGAAAAATGTCTTTTAATGAACTTTCCTACAAAATACAAACGATAAATAAAATAGAAAAATCTTTTCCTGTCAAAATCTAAAACCAAGGATAAACAAAACTTTTAAGGAGTAAACAGTAAAGTGGAACATTTAGTTAAAGTTTAAAGATGCAGACGCGTGTTAAGTCGAAATATTGAGAAAGTATTAAGCGGTAATTTCGTACGTCAGAACGTTCAGACTGAGCGCGGAAAAAAATACGATGTTGATGAAGTTTTTGTCTTGTCTTACAAAACGTAGCAACAATTTTAATAATATGTAGAACAATTCTGCAGTTTAGGGCGGCTCCTGATTCACGCTATTGATTTCTGAGAGAAAATGACAAATTCTCCAAGCAGACATGCTACACCACAAATTGTGAGCGTCTACAGATAACAGGAACAGCGTTACGGTT
>JAQMYG010000006.1:24410718-24428740 GCA_030014215.1 Clariallabes teugelsi
GATGACAGATAAATGAACATTAGCCACCTTAGCATTTTAGCTAAGCTAAGCTAGCTAGCTTGTGGTACCTGTGGTAAACCAATAGCCAGCTCTGTTTGCTCCGCCCATACGTCCATTTATGGGTCCACTGGGATTTCAGCTCCTGCCAAGATGGTTCAAACTCGCTCTTCAGAAAACCTGTGGGTGGCGTGACGGAGGGTTTGTCCAGTTCTTATACAGTCTATGGTCACATCACACCAATATATTGTGAATCACGACTTGATGCGTGTTATTCCTTACAAAGTGATTTTCCCAAATGATTGACTCTAACTGTATTTGTCCTGGTTACTAAAAATATATATATTTGCACACTTAGCTGTTTATTGAATATACTGTAGTCCTGAACCATTCAACCAACCAGTGCTTTACAAAGCATGGACAGGTCTGATTTTAATCTGTTTAAAATCAGAGTAAGATAATCCAAAACACAGTGAGACCTCGGGATACGGACGGCTCACCTCACAAAATTTTCAAAGTGAATGAACCAAGCTGAACCAAAGTTGCTGGCTAAGTTGCGCATATGTCCGGGAGCCGTTCAAAACTTGCGCCAGTGGAAATCCAATGTTTACAAGGGCTGTAGCAAGAAGAAAATGGAGCAATTATTATTTGAGGAATCATAAATTAAGGTTAATTATTTATTTACTATTCTAATTAATTTACATGTCTTTTTCTTCTCTAAATGTGTTGATTGTTTACATATGCAAGAATATGATAATATGAGATGGAATGATGGTGTTGAAATCGTTAAAATTTTGGGTGGCAAAATATTGCTTTTTACAATATGAATTTTCATCCTTAGGAAATCCCTAAGGATATAATTTAACAGATTAGCAGATTTAAAGCATTAAATACGTATGCAGAGGTACCACCGTATTTCCGAGGCTACAGTGTAGACTCAGGATTAAATAATCCACAAATGCACTATGGTCTGCTTTTTGAACTGTGGTGTACCGATGGACAGAACAAACAATTTGAATAAAAACAAAAAGCATTAAGAATTAAAAGTCATCATGCTTTGAACAAATATGGGAAGTAAAAGATGACATGGCAGAAGAGAAAGGAAGCAAAATCAAACACTGTTATTTCAGTTAAAGTAACCTACTTGACTCAAAGCTACATCAAACAGACATCCCCATAAAAAGTGAAGAGAACTATACATTTCTAGCATTCTTGTTTCTCCACACAGGTACAGAATGTTCTCTTTATGCTTGGAATATCGAGTTTGTAGTACCATAACACTGGCGTTGCTGTGGTTTGATGAGTTTTCCAATACGGCTGAGCATACAGACTTCTAAAAGCAAACAGACTCAGGTCCAGAAAGGGAAAATATCTATACTTTTTGTAATTAATCCTCTTCACCTCATCCTCAACAAGCTCTCACTCGCGATCAGTCCGCAAACCCGATTACCAGTGGCCGTGGTGTTAAGTGACTCGTGCGGAAATTTCTCCTTTTTTCATTTCTCAACAACACTGCCTTCTCTGCTTTGTTAAAAAAGCCATGGAACCGAAGACAGGTCCACCTTGAGAGTGCAGGGCTCAGGGAGCGAGCGGAAAGTATCCTCAGTACTTGTTAATCCCGAAGAGCCGGACTCCGTGCAGCTGAGGAAGCTTGGGGATGAGCACGGTGAGCAGAGACACCGTATTGATGACGAAGTGGACCCGGTCGTACTTGGTGTAGAAGCTGGTGAGGAAGTACCTACAGAGGGGACGGGGCAAGGAGAAAAGGACATCAGATATCAGGGGGACAGAAACATGAGAGGAATAACAGAGAGGGAATCCAACACAGGACGAGGTTGTGTGCTGATCTGAACCGTGCATCGTTTTACTCTGATATAATAACTGAGCAGAACAGGAGGATATAACTGTGAGGACTGTCACATAACGCGAAAGATGATATTAGAGTGAAGAGAAACACTTTGGGAACGTGCTGTTATGCGGAAACAATTAAATGTGTATTAAGGTTAAGAGGAAATAATACATAAAATGGACTACACTTGGGTTATTTTTACTTGCCAAAACTAACTTTTTTTGCGGTGAAAGCATGAAAACATGTAAGAAACAAAAAAATGAAAGTAAGAAAGCAAAAGAAAAAACATTAAGAAACCGAAATGTAGCAATAAAGAGACACAGGAGACAGAGACACAATGAATGCAGTCGTGCTTGAGCTTGGGCTTAGACTGAGTTTGTACGTTATTAAACACGCTACCTCAATCCCTGCCACAGCAGCGCTCGAACAATATGAGTTCTGGAAAAATGAAAACTTTGAAGGTTACATGTGAATTTCGATTATAAAAACTCCTTCTCGCTTTCCTTGGGTAGTGTGCACGGAGATCCTGATTTTCCCACAGTGCAGCGGTTTAGAAATGCCAAATAACAAATCATCGAAATTGATAAAGAGTGTGTTTTAGTTGTATCTTGTTTTGAGTGTGTAACTCTGGAGGAATGGAGGATGAGGATGGGGATGAAGGTAGGGGATGAGAATTGAATATGGAAGACAAAGATGGAAAAGGAGGATGAGAATAGAGAATGAAGATGGAGATAAGGATGGGAATGAAGGGCTAGAATGAAAATGGGAGAGAAAGGTAAAGACAGAGGATGGGGAAGGAGAAAGAGGACTGAGAATGAGAATTGAAAATGAGAATGGAAAATAAAAATGGGAATGGACGGCAGGGTTTAGAGGATGGAGAATAAGGATGAGGATGGAAGATGAGAATGGCAATGGAGGATGAAGGATGTCGGTGGTAATGAATGGTGATAATGGAGGATGAGAATGGAATATGGATTCCATTGGACAAGGATAGAAATGAAGGGTGAGGATGAATGATGAGGATAGATGATAGGAATGAAAGATGGAGAATGAGAATGAGAGTGGAGGATGGGAATGGAGAATTAGGAAGAGTGGAATGTGAAGAACAAGGATAGGAATGGAGGATGAGAATGGAAGATAAGGATGTGAATGGAAAATGGAAGCTGAGGATGGAGGATGAGGATAGAGGAGGAGGATAGAGGGTGGAAATGGAATATATAAAACAAGCATGGGAATGGAGAATAAAGAGGAGAATGGGAATAGAGGATGAGAATGGAGGACACAAATGGAATATGGAGGACATGAATGGTAATGTGAGTGGACGATGAGGATGAGGATGAGAATGAGAATGGAATATGGAGAACAGGCATGGTAATGGGAGATGAGGATGGAAAATGGGGATGAAGGATGATTGTAAAAATTGAGGATGGGAATACAGGGAATGAACACAGGAATGGAGAATGAAGGATGAGGATGGGAATGAGAGGAAAAATAGAGAATGGAAAATGCAGGATGGAAATGGAGGAAGAATATGTTAATGACGGAAGGTGAATGATGGAGGAAGAGCACTATGATGAAGACACTCACAGTATAATCGGGGTGATGGTGAGGAACTTGCGTGAGGCGGTGAACTGCACACCGTAGTCCATCTGCTCCCAGTGAGTCAGAAGTCGAGCTTTGCCCTGGTCCGGGGTCTCAAATGGTGTCCCCTTGACGGTGTGCAGCAAGAGATACATGCACTGCAAACGCACACACACACACACATTATGCCAGATTATCTCTCCCTTTGGCCTATAAATACTCAGGCGCTGTATCGGCACAGATACTGCATATTTACACTGAAAGTTCAGCCAACAAAAGAAAAGAAAAAAATGCAGTCAGCAAGAAAAACACGAGTGAATTTAGACAGGTGGTCTTTAGTGGTGCACGAGCCTGCCGAGCTGCTCCATGTGAATATCAGCTGTACCACAGAAAAATATAAATGTGACCAAAGAAAGAAAAATAAACCCATCTGGATGCTCAGTACAGTGCAAGAGAACCTGTATATTTAAAACATAAAATTTTAGTGGATATAATAAACAGGACGATTTATTATCGTACAGTATATACAGTATGTCTCTGGCCAGGGTATAAAGTTTTGCATGCAACTATAAAACTGTAATGTTAATCCTGAAATTTATTTTCTTTTCCTGATGCAGTTATTTCAAACAACAACTTCCAGTTTAGGTCAGAAATACATCAACATGCAAAATCAAATTTTACATAGAAACTAAAATAATAGAGAAAGCGAGACCTTGCAGTTTAACAGAGTGCTGAAATTGTGTTTGTGTGTTTCTCACCATGTTGTGGATGAGGTTAGTGAGCGTCCACACCACAGGCACGCTGACGAACGGGATGCTGAGCAGGATGATGTGCAGGAGGCCGATGCCCAGCACATATGACAGCCACATGCCCCGGCTGTTCATCACACGCGTGTTAGGGTTGACCTCGCTGTGCGCTGTGCCAACATTCATCGTGAAGATTAAAAATAAACAAGGACGTCTACGTCTAGATCAACACGACACAGTCTGGAAGGACACAGATGGTTTACAGAGGTTACTATCAGGAAGACGAAAAGATTTACATTTATTTAGAATTCTCAGGAGAAAAATATAAAATGTGCTTCAGAGTGAAACAAAATCAATCTATCTCCACCATCAGCTTCACCATTTAAAGCATGGAATATTCATAATAGAAGGAGTTAAGAAGTAGAGTCTTATACCAACGTCATTCACAAGGAGCAGTGGAGCTTTTTTTCTTGTTTAAGGTTTAGGAAAATTTACGATATCCATCGGTTGAAACAAATGATTAAAGATTATCCATTCTGTTTGATTTGCGCTGGACACTAGAGGCACCGGAGCAGCCGACATCAATTTCCACCATTGATTTCAATTGGAAGAAAGAGGGATGAAAAACAAGGAAAGCAATAAAAAAAATGACAAGATTAATGACTAAGCTGTATACGCGAGTACTACACATGCTGTAAGAGAACATAACCGAGTTTAAAAGGTGTCAATATGCCAAAAGCACTACGAGCTGAAAGTCAATGTACTGAATAACAACAAGAAGAAGAAGACTTAAAAATAACAGTGTGATCCCAATGAACAAGATAAACTATACCTGCTCATGTACTAGTATACTAATTGTCACAACTAGGGGTAGATTAGAGAGAAAGAAACTTGCACAAAAAAAATCTAAAGTATATACAGTACAAGTATTTGTCATCTCACCTGTGACACAACTGTTTGAATAAACCTACTATTAAGAGTTGCTGGGAGGAATCACCCATTAGAATGCAATCAAGGGGTGTGGTCAAGCTATTAAAATTCAATTAAGTAAACATTTTTACAATGCTACAAAAAGTAAAAATTCTAGATGTAAAAATGGTGAAATTAAGAGGCTTTGAGTGGACATTACTTCCATAACCCTGATCCTGTAGGGCTCTGACAAACTCAAAAACAAACTTATAAACAAGTTTATTCAGCTCAACAAATCAATTTAAAGTTCTCATATTTCTTTAAAAAGTTAACACAGATCTCAGAACTCCTAGGACGTATGTGCTGAAACACCCCTCAGATAAGGCATTTTTAACCCTCAACCTCCCTTTGTTTCACTCCTCTTCCAAATGAACAGTTTCAGTGTCTATGTAAATGAATTACTGCTGGGCCACACCAGGGGCGGGGCTTTTCTTTCATGAGGTCACATTAGAGGAAATCTAATTGGCTTGTTTAAGCCCTGCACAATACATAATAAAACAGGAAAATAGAAAATAAAATTAGTTTGTTTTAAATTGAAAAAAGGGTTTTTAAATAGGTTTTTGTTTGTACAAATGTACAAAAAAGACTAAACACTACATTTTGCATTATATGTGCCCTATAAAGTTCCATTAAATGAATTAATGTTAAATATGAAGTGCTTTATAAAGAAAGGATCTGCGTTAATCTGGTCAACATGACCTGTAGCACCCCTGGCCACAACCACATCCTGTCCCCTTGTACACATTTTCTGAGGACACTTGATTTTGTTTGGTCTTTCAGCTACACCAGGTTCATTTGCTGTTTGAGTTCAGATGAGGTCAGATTTTTTTTTTTGTCATTAAATCAACTTTATTGGACTGTAACTACAAGCTTTTAACTTATTAATTAAACAATAGAGTCAAATGTTTGTTTAATGTTTTTGTAGGAATACAAACATTTATTTTCAGTTATACTCAGATAATTTAAAGATTAGAGCTGCTGGACTCAAGTCTGCTCTCAAAGAGTTTACTGTAAAAAGACTGTACAAATATGGCTACATTTAGTCTTCTCTGTGGCTTTTAATCAAAGTGGAAGTTGAGTTACAGTTGTTTTCTTTTGTGTTTTTGGATTGGGCTGTGAATGGTAATTTGTTCTGTAAAGAAAGATTTTGTTATAAAAGGTACTATATACTTACATAAACTTTTGATTGATTGATTGATTGATTGATTTGAATTGTCTCAGAATTATTGGTATTTGAACTTACTTCAAAAAACATTGTAACTTACTTACAATACTTGGCATTGGTCTTGTTGAGTTAAAAAAAAACCAATGTTGGCATATTTTCGTTTTATAACCACCACGTCTAAGAAGAATTCTTTCTTCTAGAAAAGACCCTAATAAGAAAGGAATATAGGAATAAACCTAGAGTAATGTCTCAGCCTCGAAAAAAAACATGTCAGGTTTTGAAGTTTGATCCTGACCAGTCTTTGACCACTAAAGACTCAGACTCCTGATCTCAGCTCATCTTGGTTTTGGATTGGACAATCACAGTCTTGAGTGAATCCCTAATACGTAAATCTTTTGTAAATCAATATAACAGCAACCGTTATATACTGTCTGGCCAAAATAAGTCACCGTTTTAGAAGGGTCAAATTATTGGGATGCATCAAGCAAAGAAAACAACTAAGAAGATTTTGAATGACTGGAACTGGGTTAAGAACACTTTAACACATTATTAAAACCTGGAAGGATAGCGCTGAACTGTGAGCTTTGTGGAAGAAATATGGTCATAAAAAATCATGAATGGAGATCACTTAAACACTTGGTGAAGTTGCATGGTAAAAAAAAATCAACAGTAAAAACCAGAGCTGAACAGTGAGAGTAAGAGAATTTCCACACACACACACACACACACACACACACACACACACACACACACACACACACAAAATGTGTGTCCATAAGGAAAACCACTTGTTAGTAAGACTCATCAGAAAATAAGGCTTCAGTTTGCTAGAGAGCATAAAGATTGGACTTTGGAGTGATGGAAACAGGTCATGTGACCTAATGAGTCCAGATTGAGCCTGAAATTGAGATTGAAGGGAAGCGCATAAAGCGATGTACCCACCATGCATAGTGTCCACTGTACAAGCCTCTGGAGACAGTGTTATGATCTGGGGTCGCTTCAGTTGCTCAGGTCGAGACTCAGCAACGTTATGGGGCAATAAAATGAAGTCAGCTGACGGCCTGAATGTACTGAATCACCAGGTTATCACATCTATGAAGTTTTTTTTAATTTTATTTTTTATCTCTGATGGCACGGACATGTTCTTACAATGAAAGAGTGGTTCTGGGAGCATAAGGAATCGTTTTGATGCGTGAACTGGACACCATTGTGTGTGTGAGGTGTAATCAAAGCTAAATGTGACTGAATTAAATTTTTACAGATATTACAGGCCAAAGATCCATTTATTAATGACTTGCTGTGTGTAAGAGATGAGTGAGAGGTGAAGGGACGTCTGCCAGCTATTATTGGTATTATGGAGTGCTTTGAAAATAAAGTCTTGTGAAAATAAAAATAAAACTCACAAGATTTCACCAGAGATGTTCAGTGCTGTAAATTCTCATGGGCATGAAGATAAGACCAGGACACCGTGTTCAACGTTCCACATGATAACGCAGCTAAAATAAACAACCAGTCGTACAAAATAGGAAAAGATGTGTGTGTGTGTGTGTGTGTGTGTGTGTGTGTGTGTGTGTGTGTGTGTGTGCATGCATGTGCAAGGGAATAATAATAATAATAATAATAATAATAATAATAATAATAATAATTTTTAGAGGTCTGTCCATTAATCCAAAATAATACACCATTAAAACCTCATAATACACACAAGGTTGAAAGATTTTCTTTTGTTAATTCATGAAAATATTTATTTAAAAAAAGAAAGAAAGAAAGCAAAACATGCTTTAAAACTTCAGTGTTTTAATGTTTTATAAAGTCATGCAACGTTGTTGTTTTTTTTTTCAAACTTCCTGTAAGAAAGTTTGCTCTTTAAGACATTCCTGTTAAAATTAGAAACCTTATAAAAGTCGGTTGGCATGGCAACTGTATGGAGTTTAATAATAAAGAAATACTTACGAGTGAAAGCTGACTTCTGGTGCTTTAATGATAAAAAAAATAATAATAATAACAGAGTGTGTTTGTGTGACTCAAACGCCTTATTATTTCACATCAGCAGTGTCGCATTATTATTATTATTAACAATATTATTATTATTAATTGTTATAATTATATCACACACACACTGGATTTATTCCCAGACGCACGTCTTCATCCTCGCGGGACACGCGGTTGCCATGGCGACGCTTTAAATGTAACGCCAGTGATGATCAGAGAGATGCAGTAGGTTCCTGATGACGAGGATCAAAGAGAAAAACGTGTGACTGCGACGGGGTTCCTCTGCGCGCGGCGGCTGACAGCACGGCGGCACCGCACAGCTGAGCGTCAGCATTTCCTGGGCTCAGGATTACGAAAACGGGAATTTGATCTTGGGGTGGGAAAAAAATGCTCAACTCTAATTGGCTCGGATAAATCACGTGGACCAACGTGAGCCAATCCAAAGAGAAGGCGTTCACCACAGGATCCGAACGCCCCGCCCCCTCTGATTACGTCATACGAGATGTGTGGGAAGTGTAGTCTTACATTTTACAAGTAATATTTTTTTTAATCACCTTTAGTTTAGAACAAGTCTAGTGAATTTGTAAGCGTTTTAAAAGTTTGTAAAATTATAAAATAAAACACAAATGTTCCTATTCTAAACATTTTAATGCTCAAAGCCAGCATTGTCCAATCTTCTCTTCTATTCTAAACCTTTTAATGTTCCAAATGTCCAATTTTCTCCAGAAAGGGCCTGTGTGTGTGTGTGTGTGTGTGTGTGTGTGTGCAGATTTTCATTCTACTGAAAGCCAAGAACGACTAATTTATCAAGTGGAATTAGGCATGGCTTTTGCTTGGTTGGAATTTAAACCAGCACACACACACACACACACACACACACACACACCTTTTCTGCAGAAGATTGGACACCCCTGGACCTCAGAGCAAAAGTGTTAAAAAATATATATATATATATATATATATATATATATATAAAATCCAAAATATAATATAAAGTCACCTTGCACCTCCAGCGTCCGGGTTCGATTCCCGTCTTGGGTTTGTGTGGGTATGTGAAGTTTGCATGTTCTCCCCCAGCTTGGTGGGTTTCTTCCGGGTACTCCGGTTTCCTCCCACAATCTATAGACTTGCAGGTTAGGCTAACTGGCGTTCCTAAATTGCCCGTACTGTTTGATTGAGTGTGGATATGTTAACCGGAGGTCGTAGCGCAGTCGTAAAATAAGAATAAATAAAAATGTTCCTAGATGGATGAATGGCCACTATAAACCCTGTGGAGCTTCATAAACTATGGCAGGAATTTTGCAAATGTCAAAAGCATATACAAATACAAACAAGTATTTCGGATGGTAAATCAGTTTCCCAAAAAAAGCTCTTGCAAAGCTCACAGCTTAATGCACTGTTTCAATGCAGTCTAACAGAATGCACCTGTCATATCCTTCCAGAACTAACTAATGAGTTGGCAACTGATAGTTAGCAACCAACAGCTACATTTACGTTTAGATTTAGACATTTGGCAGACTAGTACGAGTCGACAGGTAAGAATGGGGTGGACAGTGCTGTAAATCTCGTAAGTTTTTCTTTATGTTTCCACTTATTCCACTTTAGAGTATCAATTCCATTAACTTCGGGGTTCTGGGGTTAAATCCCAAACAGTGTTAAATGAAAAGCTAGTGTGCTATGGAGTACAATCCCTTGTTTCACACACTAAGCAGTGACCCTGATCAGGGGTTTGACCTGATGAGAGGCATTTGTGATTCAGCCTTGTGTAGAAGCTAGGTTGCTGCTCTCTCGTCAGTAATTAATTGGTATTAGAACAGTTCTGACATGGAGTGATACATATAGTTAAACATCCCTGTTCTGTTACCACCTATTATCACCACTCATGGAATGCCTCCTATCAGGTTATTCGGTCAGAACTGTTGTATAAATGTAATTAGCAAGACAAAAGACGAAAATACAACCAATTTCTCATATCTGCTAATTCATGCTACAGTATCACTTACTGTATACGCAAATGACATTTGTGATCACTATTTATTACTTGTTTAGTAAGAACCCAGGAATAGCACAAGGAAACTGAAGATGGTTAAAATGACACCTTTTAAAATCATGCTTTATGTTTTTCTTGGGGAAAAAAATGAGAGTTCCTGGCTTCCAAAAATAATTCTCCCAGAAATCAGTGTCAAGAAATATCATATCACAAAAAATGAAAACATTTTACACCTGACTCTTCATGATGTTTTTATTTATGTTCTTTTTTATTTTTATAAAAATCAAACATGCATACATTTTTCATAAAAAATTCAGAGAGCTGCAGACATTATGAGAAAGGCTGATTTCTCAGTATTATAGATCCATACTGTATGTGGTCCATTTACACCCTTTCAAGAAACCCATGCCTAGATCTTGTCATTGTGCAGTGAGTCTTTATCTACGACGAAGAAAGAGCACTTCCCATGGTGACTCATTTATCGTTACACTCGGTTAACACATTTAACCAAGAGCCGACCCTGCGATGGATTGGCACCCTGTCCAGGGTGTACCCCGCCTAGTGCCCGAAGTCTCCTGGGATAGGCTCCAGGCCCCCCGCGACCCTGATCACAGGATTAAGCGGTATAGAAAATGAATGAATGAATGAATGAACCAAGAGCCGAGTTTTATGTTCAAGTTGTCACTATAAGGTTTAAAACATAGTGAATTAATTAGCATCCAAAATCTTCTAGAAGCATCCCCCCACCATGCAACTTAGAGAATTTAAATTATCTGCTACTCACAGCTTAATGCCAGATACCTCTACGTGTCTTCAGAGGTCTAATGGAGTCCATGCCACAACCAGGGCCTACTCAGTATTAAGTGGGTCGTCATAATTCTCTGGCTGATCTGTTTACATAATAAATAGATGTTCTCTTACCAGACTCTCTATCTTCTCTTTCTTGCATTTACTCGAGGAAAAACAGCACAGCTTTATAGAAACTGCAATGTCTATATAAACGATAACATCATTAACCTTTGCCTCAATTTGAGTTACACTAGCGTTTCTATTGAATCTGAATACAAAAGTAATCCTTCGATCCCACGTGCAGCAGTGAGCCTTGGGCACCTATGACCTTGTCGCCATTTCACTGGTTTTAATTTCTTGCATCACTTTTGGTAGGTCCTGATCACTTTACCCCTGGAACATGTTCCCAGACTGCAGTACTGTAGTGGTTAAGACATACTGTACCAAAAGTAATCCAAGAAAGCAAAATCGGTGAACTGGCGACAAGGTCACCGGTGGCCAAGGATCAATGTTGCACACGGGGAGTGAAGACTGGCCCATGTACTCCAGTCCAATAGAATAGCTACAGTAGATCAAATTTCTAAAATGATTAATGCTGGTACCAAACGAAAGGTGTCAGAACACACAGGTCATTACTGTTTTGGTGGCAAGAAGGTGAGACGTACTCATCATTAGACGGGTGGTCATATTTTTTATGGCTCATTGGTGTAAGTTGCTATAACAAAGGACTGATGTTGATTAAGTTATTTCATATCTATGTGTAATAAAATAACTCCTGGTCAAGGTTCAAGATTAATTCAAAACCCAACTTCAGATATAAAGTTACCAATTTAGACGTGATGTAAACTTGATCTGGGGTAACATTAAGTCTGCATACAGCAGTGCTTCTGGTTTGTGTTGTACTGTACAATATCAACTCCACATGCCTGTTCAAAATAGAAGTAGGTGTATGAGTCACAGTTCAGCATAGCTTCAGCTGCTCTTACTGATAATAAGGCTCTAATAATAAGCATGCCTGGTTTCAGAGCCTCATATTTGCTCTGTTTTCACTTCCTGCTCTAGAGCTACAGTGCTAAACAACTAAAACTATGCCTAAAGTCCCAGTCATCTCTTTATTATTCATGTGGGATTTTTTTCTCGCTCAAAGGAACACATGTTGCAATGGTTGGTCAACTTTTGCCCGCAGTTTAGAAACAGACCAGACTCACTTTTTTCCACACAGAAAGCTTCAGCACATCAGCGATTATACATTTTCATTTGTTAAATAACACCACCATTAAAATTATTAACCTTAGTCTATACAGACCATCCACCATTCAAATTTCTGTGTTAGTCATTACAATAGACATAGTAATTCTATTAGAATGAATTTTGCTCCAGTTTCTACAGAGTAAAGAGAGATACAGAGTGGTCTAATTGGAGTTTCCAAAATGCCCATAGTGTGTGTGAGTGTGTGTGTCTGTGCCCTGTGGTGGATTGGCAGACTGTCCAGGGTGTACCCTGTCTAGTGCCCCATGTCCCTTTTGATAGCCTCCAGGCCTCCCATTACCATGAACAGGATAAGTACGTATTCTGCATAAAGAATACATGAGTGAGTGAGTAAACAAGTATATAGTTACATTTCTAAATGTATTCAGCTCTTATTTAACCCCAAACAACCAAACTAAATGTACAATAATTTTAAAGGCTAGATGGTTTAAAAAAAAAAAAAAAACATATATAAAAAAGACATATAGTTAAAGCAATTTGTATAGTGGCATGGTGGTTTAGTGCTTAGCACTGTCTGCCTGCACCTCAAGTGTCCGGGTTCAATTTCTACCTCAGGTCAGTGTGTGTGGAATTTGCCTGTTCACCCTGTGCTCGGTGGGTTTCCTCCAGGTACTGCGGTTTTCTCCCAAAGTCCAAAGACATGCAGATTAGGCAATGTTTCAAAATTGTCCAAATTTAAAGACAGGTTGTTGTTTTTACCCCAGCCTCTGCACTTCCTTTCTGTATGCTGACTCGTCGTTCTTGCTGATGAAACCCACCATAGTCGTGTCATCTGCAAACTTGATGATGTGGTTCGACCGGTGTGTCACTACACAGTCCTGAGTCAGCAGTGTGAACAGCAGGGGACTGAGCACACAACCCTGGGGGGCCCCAGTTCTAAGTGTGGTTGTGCTGGAGGTTCCCAATCCGCACTGACTGAGATCTACCGGTCAGAAAGTCCAGGATGAAATAATGATATAGGGTAATTTAAATACATAGTTATTGTTGTGGACCATCCACAAAAGGTTAAAAAAAAAAAAAAAAAAAAAAGCAGGCGTTCCTGCTCTTAAGTGCATCTTATGATCAATAACTCACAAAGCATTAACTCATCCGTCATGAAGGTTTAGAAAAAGTTACAGCTTTACCGCTGTTACAAAGTGGTGACACTGTAGACTCCTTTCATAAATCTTCCATACCCTTTATGGTTCTATATGGTTCCAGAAAAACTTTCAATACATTTATTTGCATTTGATTTATTGTTAGACTTAAGATTATGTTGATCATCTATGGTCCAAGATCCTCTGAATGAGTTGTTAAGGTAGCTACTTTTATAGAAAATTAATCAACAGCCTTTGACCAATCAGAATGGTCAGTTTAGTGTGGTGATCAGTGGGTCACATTCTAGGAACAGCCAGCAGATGTCGCTATCACCACAGCAGTGCAGCAGCATTAACGTTGAAATCCTTGAACCACAGGATGAACGTGATGAGCCTTCATCAGATTGAGATTAATTATTTAACCTCTTCCAAAAAGTCTCATGAAGTACACATAACATTTAAACATATGGGTCATGTTCCATAACTTTTCCATATGTACTGCATGTTTTTTACTCACTTATTTTTTTGGTTTTTCAGTTGAATTTATTTTTACAAATGTTAATAATTGGGACAATTTCACATATACTATGTACTATGACAAGCGTTTTGATTTTTCCACACATGATTTTCTGACAACGCTCATGACTTTACCTTGCTAGCATAATACACTTGAATAATCCACCTAAAATAGAAACATCTTCTAATGTTAAACTTAAAATTCAGGATTAAAAAATCAGCACAAAATGCATTTTATAATAACTTCTGTTTTGTGGATGATTCTGATTATACTGTATAGATTAGCATTTAGGTCAAACAGGCCTATGTTAAGACAATGTGATAATGTTGTAATTTTTGTTTTATGTCTCTTGATACTTTTAAAGAGTATACTGTAAGATCAGTTTAAATGATAATCACTGGTTTGGGTTAGTTAAATCTGGGATTATGGGATGACATGATAGATGGAAACTAAACAAGATATTATGTTTTATCTGTACTTATATTACTGAGAAATGCCTTATTGTATTAGATACTGAAAGTTCAGCTTTGTGTCATGCAAGTGTACTAGCAGTTACCTAGGAAGCTCTATATTAGCGCATGTTGATATGCTGTTCCATCCATCCATTTATCTAGGAACATCTGTAGCATCTGTCTAAGCATTTGTTTTACGACCGTGGTAGGACTTCCAGTCAACATTCACACACACACACACTTACACCCTGCGGGTAATTTGGAAATGCCAATTAGCCTAATCTGCATGTCTTTGGACTGTGGGAGGAAACCCGGAGTTCCCGAAGGAAACCCACCAAGCACTGGGAGAACATGCCAACTCCTTGCACACAGAAGCGGGAATCGAACCCAGACCCAGGAGGTGCAAGGCGACAGCGCTAACCATTAAGTGCCCGCTTGATTTAGTGATATGAGGACATATAGTCTGTTATTTTTAATAAAAGTGTGGCTTTAAAGAAAATTTCTGATCTTATGGTTCGTATATTATTTTATAATTATTTTAAAGTTATAAATGTTAGATTCATACAGTGTGACTTATTAAATCTGAGATTAGCAAATAAAGTTGTAGCTGGTCCCAAGCCATTGGGCAAAATAAATGTCACACACTCTGAGAATTCACTCAGTCACCTTTATATTTGATTATGATGCACAATGTGGTGGCCAGTTCATGTGTGAAAATGATACCACTCACTCTCTCACTCACCATCTATACTGCTTAATCCTTTATACAGGGTCACAGACAACCTGGAGACTTAGGGTATGAGGTGGGGTACATCCTGGAAGAGTGCCAATCCATCGGAGGGGGCACACATATACTCACACACTCATTCACACACTCAATTTGGGACCGCCAATTAGCACTGGATTAGCCAATTAGACTGTCGGAGGAAACCAGAGCACCCGGAAGAAACATGGGGGGGAACCAGGCATAAATTGAACCCAGACCCTGGAGGTGCAAGGCTTCCATGCTAACCACTAAGCCACCATGCCGCCCACTCCCAGGACCACTCTTTCACAATGGACTGGAATTTCCTACAGTCTCTCTGAGCCTCCAATAACAAACTCTACTCCATTTTAACTTAAAGACATCAACTGTTATACTGAACTTCCAGCCTCCTAACACACAGCAGATCAATGACTGCAGATCAATCCCTGCTATTCGTTATCATTCAAATGAGGATGGGTTCCCTGGTAAGTCTGGTTCCTCTCAAGGTTTCTTCCTAATGCCATCTCAAGGAGTTTTTCCTTGCCACCATCGCCGTCGCCCTCGGCTTGCTCATCAGGGACAATCTGATCATTTTGATTCACACACATTCACATTTCATGCAAGCTTCTATAATTTTGATTGGTTATAGCTGCTTTGCGACAATGACAATTGTTAAAAGCGCTATACAAATAAAATTTAATTGAATGTGATACTCTGGACATTCAGTACATTCAGGTCATCAACTTTCTTCATTTTATTGCCATATAATGTTGCTGAGTCTAGACCTGAGCAACTGAAGCAACCCCAGATCATAACACTGCCTCCAGAGGCTTGTACAGTGGACACCATGCACGATGGGTGCATTGCTTCATGAGCTTCCCTTCTGACATGTCCATCGCTCTAGAATAGGGTCAACCTCGACTCAGCAGACCACATGACCTTTTTTAAATCACTCCAAACTCTCTTCATGCTCCCTTGCAAACTGAAGCCTTCTTTCTGATGAGTCTCACTAACAAGTGGTTTTTTTATGGACACAAAACTGTATAGTCCCAGTCCTGTGGAGTTCTTATCACATTATGTGTGTATGTACAGTAAATGCTCTTACTTTCACTGTTAAACCCAGCTCTGCACTGTTGATTTTTTATTTTACCATGCAACTTCACTAAGTGTTTGATCTCCATTCTTAGTTAGCTAGTGTGAGGGATAAAAGCTGGCAGATTCTAGATTTCTAGATTTTATTTATTTGTTTGTTTGTTTGTTTGTTTGTTTGTTGTTGTTGTTATTATTATTATTATTATTATTATTATTATTATTATTATTATTATTATTATTGTTGTTATTCTGTACTAGAAAAACAGAATAATTTAGTCATGTCCATGAACGCTATCTGTGACCAAGGAAGAATCAAGAGTCAAGCATCCTGGACAGAACAAGTGTGACGACTTTCTGTGCAATTTCCTTCCCTTGATTACTCCCTGAAGCAATGAGTTAAACACCGTAACCTGCCGCTTTCACACCTTAATTTTAGATCAGAATTGTTCTGTGACATCCTCTCCATAGATCCTCTTTACTAGTTCTCACTAAGGTGTGTAGTGCACTGGGAGGAGATGAGAGCACGAGCGAGAGGAGGAGAGAGGAAAAGGAGAGGAGCAGAAGACTTTGTGACCCAGGCTCCGTCTGATGATAGCCCCGCTGGAAAAGGCTGAAGCCCCGAGACTCCATTGTTGTCCGATGGAGGAAGCTGAGGATTAGAACACCAAAGAATTTCAATAAAAGAAGTGTCTGTTAGTAGGCTGAGGGTGTTGGGGAGGACCGTGGGGCCTGGGGCATTGTCCCGGAGGGTGGCTGAGAGCTTAGAGGAGGGGAGTAGCATGGGCATTGTGCTTTGGGGAGGGTGGAAAGGTGGGGGGGTATTTCTAAAGGTGGTTATTAGGAGAAAGATGGCGAGGGGGTGGTTGTTGACTCTTCATCTTGTGTGAACAAAGTCTCTGGCACGTAATACCCCCCAACTCTCTCTCTCTCTCTTTCTCTTTCTCTCTGCTTTTTTTTTTTTTACAAGGGTCATGAATACTGGGGCTGGCCCTACGGAGAGCCCCCCCCCAAGCCCGGACCTGCTTGAAAGCTTATTGTCCGGCTTAAGTGAGGTTTAATTAAGCGAGCTGTGTGTCCTGAGAGGAGAGCATCGGCCTGAAGAGCCCAGGGCCTGTGGAGATGCTGCACTCCCCAATGGAAGGCTTGATGCTGAGCATTCAGCTATTGAAGGAGAAAGTGTTTGCTGCTCTAATGAAAAAGGTTTGTTTGGGGGTCTGAGAGAATGGGGAAGGAGGAGGAGGAGGAGGGGCTTGTCTGGGCTTTTTTGTCCCCGGCTTACAAAATACAGACAAAAGCAGTGATATTATACAAATGCCCCCATTTCCAGGACATGTTGCTGGGACAGGGGCCTGCAAACGCCTCCGAATGCTTTTTTGCAGCCTTTTGGGAGGCGTGCTAACTAATTTAACTCATTTAGGCACTCTTAATTAACACCAAACAAAAGTTGTTTTGTCTTCCGATAGACTTACAAGGTGGACTAAATGTTTCACCATAATGTTATTAAAAAAAACTGATCTATTTCATCTTGTTGAACAAAACAATAAATCTATAAATAACATACTGATTGGTAGTAATAATTAAAAGATATTTAGTCTGTACATGCAACTTAAAATACAAAACTATTATATTATATTATATTATATTATATTATATTATATTATACTGTATTATATTATATTATATTATATCATATTATATTATATACAAGACAAAGATTATGTCATATAAAGAACAAAGTTTAATGTGTAAATGAAGGCTGTATATTTTGCAGAAAATGATCATTAATCATCACT
>JAQMYG010000006.1:24458148-24479813 GCA_030014215.1 Clariallabes teugelsi
TATTGGAAGAAAAAAAAACATTTCTCAAAAAAAAAAAGTTAACACATGACCCCAAAGAATCATGGATAAGTTAAGCCAAACAAGTGCATATTTAATCTATATTACAAACACATACAGAGCTCGAGAGCTTTAAAAAGCCTTTATTCTCCACATATGCCAGCTTTGTTAGTAGGCTGGGTTCAGAGCGCAAGATAAGCCATTTTTATGGCACAGTCAGGTTTAAGGGCCTTGATCAAGGGCCCAACAGCAGCAAACTGGTGTAGCTGGGGCTCGAACTACCATCCCTTCTAATCATGTATTCCGATTATGTTTTTGGGATGGATTATACTACTTCAGCATATCAGCCTAATGCAACAGAACAAAACCATTCAGAAATTTAAAAACTTTTGCAGGAATTTTGTAACCGTTTTAAAACATAATCGGATGTAGTGATGTACATAGGCTTGTATTAATAATAGTTTCAGACTGAAACTTCATATCGAGGCTAATGATGCACAGTTAGGATTCATAAAGCTGACCCCGTAGCTGATTTAATTTGTTGTAGTAGCTTGATTTATGAGGGTAAGACGGAGATGGTCCGTGCTTGTTTAGTAAGACACCAGGGATAAACAATAAGTCAAAAACATCTCAGACACGTTTCATTGGCAAAGGCAATAACCCTGTTAATAAGGGTGCAGTTGTGTTTGAGCCTGTCATAACAGCAAGCATGTTAAAACACAGGCAATGTTTTTCTTTCCATCCCATTTTTTTAAACATTATGTCAGGCAGAATAAGAAAGCAATTAAAAAGAATTGGTTTCAGGCATGCTTGTTTCAGTGAAGTGCACTAAGGCTGTGTTTAGGCAGATGCCCACTGCTTAGATGAACATTTCACTACAAGTCTTCTGTCAGCTACTGCAAAATTGCAACATACACGTAGTGGAATAAAGATTGGCAGGAGCCAAATGGCTGATTCAGTTCCCAGGCATCAAAGCTTCCTCCGGTGATGATGCACCAACTAATACAAGATCACTATAAAATAATAATAAAATAAAATAAAA
The DNA here is from genome assembly GCA_030014215.1 of Clariallabes teugelsi. Taxonomy (NCBI): domain Eukaryota; kingdom Metazoa; phylum Chordata; class Actinopteri; order Siluriformes; family Clariidae; genus Clariallabes; species Clariallabes teugelsi. Next base: position 24,459,188 of record JAQMYG010000006.1, read on the forward strand.
CCACTTCAGGGAAATGACTTCAAACAGATGTCTGTGCATGAACCTGTATGCTTATATCAACAAACGAGACAATGACGTGCATAACACAGCTCCAGTGTGCTCTCAGAGCTTTGTTACTTCTCGCTAGTTTATTGCAATCCAAACCTCATTAAAGTCTTTCATATCCAGGAGGATTATAAAAGCAAGGCAAAGCTTATAAATCCTTTTCATCTAAATCACATCAGGCCATATTTATACAGGGTGTGTTAGTACAGCTTGCACCGCTACTTCCACCTCAGAACTTACAGCTTGATTCTGATGCCTGATGCTTTTTGTTATTTCCCCCACTGTATCTTTATCAGGTCCCTAGCTCTGGGGCAGCAGTACTCAGCTCTGGGCTCCCAGCCCATCCTGTGCGGCTCCATCCCTGGTTTAGTGCCCAAGCAGCTGCGCTTCTGCCGCAACTACATTGAGATCATGCCCAGCGTTGCCGAAGGGGTCAAACTGGGCATCCAGGAGTGCCAGCACCAGTTCCGCGGTCGCAGATGGAACTGCACCACCATAAAGGACAGCCTAGCCATCTTCGGTCCTGTGCTGGACAAAGGTAAATGCTCTACGATCATTAGTCTTTGTGAAAATGAAATATATAGGGTATACCAAATATTGATGCTGATCCGTCAGAGTTGGGTGTCCACCACATTTGCTTGTCAAATAAAAAAAGATTCCATACCAGTGGAAATGGTTGTTTAATGTTTAAGGCTTTGGTCATCAATCAAAAGGATCAGAGTTCAAATCCCAGAATATAGGAAACCGTACCACATATAGTTTGGTAGACAATATACTCCATTCTCATCTAAAAGAGGAAGAAGATGAGCATTACATTCCAGTTATTGTATGTTTTTGGAAACAAGCGTGTACAGTACCGTGCAAAAGACACGAGCCCCCTTCATTTCTTCATATTGCATTAGATTAAATTATAAATTAAAGAAATGTAAAACAAATGTTTTACTGTGACAAGCTGCAAAGTGCATAAAGATAAATAAATAAAAAAAACTGGTTGTTTATGTAGCAACCTAATCAGCAACCTCATTTCCCCTCTCCAACCAATCAGCATTCAGCATCAGCAGTGTACAGTACTAATCACCGGCCTGATCATCTGTCAACAACTACATCTGTTTCTTACTGGTTCATGCCTTAAGTTAGATTTGTTTTTGAGCTTGAAGGGTTCACAGGTCAAATATTCCTCAAGCCATGTGAAATATTCCTCAAGACTACTCAAGACTACTATACATAAAAAAGCTACTAGAAAGTCTTTTTTTTTTTTGGAAGCGAAATATGAAGAAATGAGGACAAATTCAAGACTTTTACACAGGACTGTATATTTACAGGTTCCTTGACTAGCTTTAGATCTAGCTTTAATTACAGAATACATTTAGGTCCTACAGATATTTGTCAATGTTCCACACAAATAAATTTGCAAGAAGGGTGAAAAGCATCTGTTCGTTCTTTTAAAAAAAAGACAAAAAAGGGAGAGCTGGAACGGCGTGCACCGTGCCGAGGGATAGCGAGTGAGCCCCGAGCCGAGGTGGCCTGTCCTGGAGGGTGAAGAGGTGCAGCCCTCTGATCAGGAGCAGTGTGTTAGCTTATGTGTCAGGAGGGAGCCGGTCAGCGAGTGCGCGAGTAAATGAGAGAAAAAAAGAGGGGAGGCCAAATGAGATTACAAGCAATAGAAAAGGTCTGGGGGTTCCGCTCAACCCCTACTGTGCGTGAAGGCTGGTATGAGCCATCTCAGTGTGCCTCTTACAGCCCAGCTCCCACGAACAGCCCATTCACACGCCCTTTTGACTGTGTCATGAAAACGGCCTGAAAGGGAATCTCCCATCCTTCCCCATCATGGAGTGAGTGAGGTAAGGAGGGGTGCATGATGGGCAGAGGGAGGCCTGGGGGAGAGGTCAAAGAGGCCTGAAGACAGGGAGGATATTAAGAAGGTAGTGGTGTTTGAGAACATTAGGGATGGCTGTTTGTTAATTTGAGGGTTGATTTAAGAAGCGGGGCGAAAAGGAATTAAAATGGCGAGAAGGAAACGGTGGTTGGTATGTGTATGTGGCTATAGAAGTGGAAGGGGATGAGGGGGTTGCTCCTGTTGGGAATGCCAGGCCATCTCTGGGCAAAGCTAAGCCGGGCTGTGGGGGTGCGGGTTGCTGGGTCCTTTTGTTTGGGTAATACAGTGTGACACCACGGAGACAAAGGCGGATTCATGGGCTCAGCAGGTAGCGGGAGCAGCTCTGCGTTTGGCTCGGGGCCACGGCTCCTGGGGCCATCAGCTCACAGCGCTCTGTTGTAGTCGACCCAGCTGGGTCTGCCAGAACCGACTTGGCCTCAATCGGGCCTCCCACCCTGAGAGGTGTGTGCCGAAACACACAAGCATCAGGAGAAATGAGCAGTGTGTGTTTACGATCTTCAGAACAAAAGAACATAAAACTAAATAAGTGCACATTCAGCAAACATACGAGGGAAATAATGGAACCGCAGAAAAAGGCAACTTTGCTGAAAATAAGGACTCGGTTTAAGCTGTATCCTGTTGAGAAATGAATAGTTTTGCAATCTGAATTTCATGAAATGAATCATCTGTGATAGCTGAATAGAACAAGACCAGAGCCCTTGCGTGACTGCATAATGGATGGCATCATGGGAAAGTCACCTGATTCTGATGATTCATGCTCCCTGTCTAGCCAATAAGAGATCACGTCGCTCACCTTTTGTCTCTTACGTAACACTGTAGTTTTAGCAACAGTCTTGTGTAATAATGCTAGTAGCCACCAAAGAATGCAAAGGTATATTTTGACATAAAAAATGTAAATAATGAACTGATGCAGTGTTATTATTATCATCAACTGCTATCTAATTTGGTCTTAGATCACTTAGGTTTTTATGTGTGTGTGAATACAGCATGGATTCAGGTGAAAGGGCTCTTGAGGTAGAAAAGTGGATGAGTTTCTATAGAATTCCCAGAGTTTCTAAAAAATATTCTTAATGGAAACCTAAGTATTCCAGAAATCCTAAAAAAAAAAAAAGGTTCCTGTAGTTGAAACACAAAATCCCATGAACTCCTAAATGGTTCTGGGTTTCTACATAGGTTCCTGTAGTGACAACAGTAGTAAAATTCCTCAGTTCATAAAAATATTCTGTGGTTTCTGAAATTGTTGATGTGGTGAAAAAAAAAAATTCTATAGCACCATCAAAGCTTCCTGAACGTATGTAGATAGGCAGTTGCAGTGCTCATCTAATTCTCATGAGAAGTCCTGCTCATGTGAGCATGACAGTGACACTCTCCCTTTGATTTGGTTTATTTGCTTTAATTCCCTGGCTATATTTAGCTGCAGAAATCCCCAGCTGACTATTCCTTGGGAAGGCTGGTGTTCCTCGGTTTCTGAAAATGTTCATATGGTAAACATGGCTAACATTTCTGGCTACCTGCAAAAGTATCTGCTTTTCTAAAAAGGTTCATGAGATAGAAAAATCCCTGAGTTCTTTAAAGCTTCTGTTTTTTTTTCTGGTAAGAGATGTTCCCATGGATACGTTCCAGAAGAAGTCATGGAAAACTGTGTGCAGAACCATTGATAGTGTACTCAACGTGTCTTCTTTCCTAAACCAGATTGAACTCTGTCTACAACATGAAAAGTCAGAGATCTTACAGCGTTAGAAGCTTTACATGTTCTTAAGACATGTATGCATGTGTCTGTACATGTGAAACATAGAACGGAATTCGTGGTGTGTTGGGTGGAAAAAGTGGTCATGAGAGCGATCAGGTAGTAGCAGGGATCATTCACTTGACCGTTAAGAGACCGGTATGCTAGGTTCATCGGTCCCTTAGGGACAGAGTCCAGATTGAAAGTGGCAGAGTCACAGTAAGTGTGCTGCGATTGTGAAACAATGGTATCCGGTTACCTAATAATCTGTTGCATTCAAGAGTAAATCCATCCCTCAGCACATGCCTACACAGAGCAAACACGTAGACTCATTGCTGGTTTTCACGCACGTGGCCGCAGGGGCTTGATCTGGAGAGCTAGAGCGCCTTTAAGATGACACAGTGTCACTGAAACCTGAGGTAGCATTAGCCACAAACGACATGTGCAACAATTGAGACTGTCATGTCAAAGACGTGCCCGTCCTTACAGCGTATTGATATTTTGGAGCACGTCACGGAAAATGATCTGTGCCCTTAAGACACTGTCTGATGTCAGGACTTTCAGGTGGATTGCAGATGAAAAAAATCAGGACCCTCAGGATACAGCACTGTCTTTTGGATCACTTTAAAAGCTAGCACCAATCATCACACATTGGAACCTGCTTTTCAAAGAGACTTAAAAGTATCCCTGCTTATGCAGTGTTCTCTTTTTCCCTTTTCTTCCCCTTCTTCTTTCTCTTTCCTTAGCCACCAGAGAGTCTGCATTTGTCCATGCAATTGCCTCCGCTGGTGTGGCATTTGCAGTGACACGGTCCTGTGCAGAAGGAACCTCTACCATGTGTGGTTGTGATTCCCATCACAAAGGGCCACCAGGTGAGGGCTGGAAGTGGGGCGGCTGTAGTGAAGACGCCGAATTCGGGGTGCTTGTATCCCGAGAGTTTGCGGATGCTAGAGAAAACCGGCCAGACGCACGTTCCGCCATGAACCGGCACAACAACGAAGCTGGACGAATGGTAAGATCTGAATCATGTTTTTCGTACAACATTTCCACGTACTGTAAAGGTCCATCCATGCAAAGGAACCAGCACAGGACCACTAAATATCATTTGAATGGTGTCTTAAAATTATAGTGTTTGAAATTTGTACAAGTGCAGCATGAAATCATTATAGATGATCTACTGGTTAATGTGCATCTGTATTATAGGTCTACCTGAAAACATGCATTTAGGTGCAAGTCAGGCATATCTAATGAGCTTGTAAGCAAGGTTCAAACCTCCCTAAAGGAGAATTTGGCTGACAGTCAGAGATTTTGACATAAAGGACAATACAAGGGAATTAAGTGACTAAGACAATGAACAAAGCTCTTCTTATATGGTTCATGGGTGGAACTCAGTCACAGCTCAAAGTGTTAAATGCATGACAGATCAACTGTCAAGAATTGCCGGATCTCTTTTCGGAGTGCCTTTAGCCCCAAAAGAAGCATTTATATGTGAAATTACTGGGTAATTACCTCCCTGATCCTTTCATACCTTGCATGTCTCGCATCCCTGCCGAATTCCGTGACAGAGGTGTAAACGCAGTTAGTGGTTTGAGGGAGGTGGGAAAGAGGAGAGAAAGAAAGAGGCAGGGCTCGGAATTTTCACCCGTCAGCTCGCTGCTGGAGTCGATTAGCGCTGAGGCTGCTGAGGGGCAATTGGCAAAGACCACACCACAACACAGCGGCCCTTTGATCTGCGCTTGACAGGAGCAGCTAGAGACCACAGGAGAGGCAGCAAGACAGGCAGCCCCGTCAGGACCCCAGGCCGCCCCACCTGCCTCTCACACGCCATTGTTTCTGAGTGGGCCACGGGAGGTGCCGCAGGCCCGACAAGTTCAGGACATGATGTCAGAGGCCTTGGCTGGGCCCCGGGGGGCCCGCAAACACCTGCCTTCCGCCACAGCTGGGGAATTCTGCAGCTAAATATAGCCAGGGAATTAAAGCAAACAAACCAAAACAAAGGCAGAGTGCCACTGGCATGCTCGCATGAGCGGGACCTCTTATGAGAATTAAATAAGCACTGCAACTGCCTATCTCTGAGCTCAGCAGCTGCAGAACACCTGTAGCCAAGGCCTGGCACTAAGCGCTTAATCACAGGAAACCAGTGTAGGAGCATCTCCCATTTACAAATCCAGACTTTAACCACTACAAGCTATATTTAATAAGCATATGAAAGCAATCGTGCCATTGCGGAGTAAGATGTGCTGCAACTACACAAAGTTTAATAACTTCTGGCACCAAAATCAAAAGGTTCACTACCCATATGCTCCAAGTACCTCATTAACTTACGTCTAAGCCTTTCATGAACAGCAAAAGCATGGCTGTTGCTGCCTTCATGTGCATTTCAGAAGGTCCTTAGGCCCATGTGCCAACGCATAAGTATAGTGTTTGTATTCTAGTTCAACACTAACATTAACTAGTCAACTAACTTTATTAATCAGTGACTATTAATATGTTATATTTATATGGGCAAATATGGGAAAACTAAATGTCAGTAATAACTCAGGCCTTTTGTTCCTTTCAAGGCTTTTGTGGTTAACAAGATTTATTACAGATATAGTTTTAGTTTGTTTGTTTGTTTTACTCACCAGGCTTTATGTGTTGCATCATGCTGATTCCAGTTTACTGCCTCATGCATGAACAGGCAAAACTGTTGACAAAAAAATGACAACGGAATATGAATTCTTTCATTTTCAGTTCATGAGAATTTAATACATTTGCAGATCTGTAAAAATCAGTTGAAAACTATGTTATGCAGTTCTGAGTGACTCTAGGTTTGCTGTTAGTTTTCAATGTAATTTTATCAGGAGATGCCAGTTACAATGCGTAAACCTTAATTTTCTTTGGTTAATAGTACTATGTAAAAAAAAAACATTTGGGGGTTTGGGTGTTGTTACAGGAAAGGAATTAACAATGTCTCTTTTCTCCTCCAGACCATTCTGGAGAACATGCACCTGCGCTGTAAGTGCCATGGCTTGTCAGGGAGCTGTGAGGTGAAGACATGCTGGTGGGCGCAGCCTGACTTCCGCTTGCTTGGTGACTACCTTAAGGACAAGTACGACAGCGCATCTGAGATGGTGGTGGAAAAACACCGGGAGTCCCGGGGCTGGGTGGAGACACTGCGGGCCAAGTACACCTTCTTCAAGCACCCCACTGAGAGAGACCTGGTCTACTACGAGGGCTCACCTAACTTCTGTGAGCCAAACCCAGAGACGGGCTCGTTCGGCACACGCGACCGCACCTGCAACGTGTCGTCTCACGGCATCGAGGGCTGCGATCTTCTCTGTTGCGGCCGCGGGCACAACACGCGGACTGAAACGCGCAAAGAGAAGTGCCATTGTATCTTCCACTGGTGTTGCTATGTCAGCTGCCAGGAGTGCGTACGTGTCTACGACGTACACACATGCAAATGAGGAGGGTGAAAAGTGCAGGGGTGCCAAGGAAAGGACTATAGACTGAAAGAGATAGGACTGAGTAGCCTATGCGTGCACACACACACACACACACACACACATGCTCACAAGATTGTATTGATTACAAAACATACACTGTGGGTAGTGGCACTTCGGTACCTGAACTTTTAATATCCTTTAATTACAGTTGATCCTCATTTCTGGGAAAATTAGCTGCCATGTGATTATCACTATCATTCCTGATGCATTACCTTTTTTTTATTTATTTCACATGTGGCATGTAAAAAGAGTGTAGCACATGATTACCTGAACCTTCAATGTCTTCTGGTATGACTCACTCTAGCTCTCTGATTACCTTTCCTCAACGCCTGGTGGCTGAAACCGTACCTGCCCAACACACTCTCACACTACACAGACATGAACAGAGCTGGAGGGGGCTGGTGAGAGAAGAAAGGGGGGAAGGAGGGAGCGTGCTTACTTAACTACTGATCATTCTGAGCCTGAAGTATATCTGAAGGCTTGGGTCTTTAAGCCCGAATAGACTACTGATACTCATGTAATCCTCATGCTTCCCCTAACGCTTTCAATGATCCTACACGGGTGTAGCAGTTAAAGGAACAGTCCAGTGTTTTTCAATGTAATGTTTATATATTACATCTGTAGTGTACCTGTAATTACTCTATAATTACTCTATAATTTCTCTATACAAAAAAAGGTACAGAAAACTTGCATGTAATACAAGAGCTGTTAGTCTTTCAACTGTTCCTGTAGAGACGTCGCCACTGCGGACCATCTGATCCGCACACAACTTGACACAGGTTCTACGCCAGATGTCCTTCCTGACACAATTCTCCCATTTTATCTACAGTAGGTTTGGGACTGGCACTGCATTCAGTGACTGGGGTTTGGACCTTGGGCAAGAATATAACCCGGGCCTTCTGCATGGTAGGCAAGAAACCTACCCCTGAGCCCACTTGACTAAATAATACATTTAAAACCAATCCCTGGATTCTATTTACAAATGTGCCTAAAACATAATTATTCCATTTACAATTTTTTCTAAAATGGACATTTAAGGACAATACTTCTTTTTAATCATTTCCTAATCCTTTTTTCAATAAACAAATGACTAAATAAGGCAAAATGAAAAGCTGCACCACATTTAAATGTTAAACAAAATAAAATGTACCTGTAATGGAAGTCTATCGACAGTCAAAATCCATCAATAATAATTGCAAATTAATCATTTAAAACTCTGATACTAGCTTCAATCTATGGAAAAACTCACTCATAATAGAAGTCAAAAAGCAGTTGCTAAAAAATTATGCTTGATGCAATAATGCAAAATTGTTACACCAAATTCATTTTACAAATTTTATTTTAAAAAATTCACTTATAATGGAAGTCTAAGGATTGAATTTTGTGAATAAAATGTTTTACACAGAATTTCCATCATAGGTCTTTAGTTTCTGTGGGCTGTTGTTAAGAATTTTTTTCACATCGTTAAAAAAATGTAAAGGGCATTCACTTATATAATGGAAGTCTAAGGGCAGTTGTTAAATTTGTAGGTGATTTGTTTTGTTTTTTTTTTACACAGAATTGCCTTTACAATTTTTGTCAAAATCATTTGCAATCAAATTGCAAAAAATACATTATGCAAAAATTACAAGTTATAGTAGATTCCATTAGCCATTTTAAAGTCTAAGGACTAATCAAAATCTTTCTAATCAAAATCAGAAAGAGTTTTATTGCCAAGTACGTTTGCACGTACAAGGAATTTGTTTTAGTGATAGAGCTTCCAGAACAAAACAATGACAAGACAAAACAACATGACAACAACAAAAAAAAAAGTTAACAACAAATGGAGCAGGATGTGGGATTCTATCAAATAAGTTAAATAAATATCTGTGGTATTGCACAGTATATTACACAGTAGTAGTAAGGACTGTTCTACTGTATCAATAACCATTTATGTGAATAGTTGCTATTTGTAAATGCACTTCTTTATCTGTAGAACTAGTATTTTGTATAGAAATTTGTGTTGGACAAATTTAGATTTGCTTTTTTGAAACATTTATCAATGAAATTCAGCATCTGCCCATAGACTTCCATTATATAAGCAAGGATGAGGGGCTCTGTTCATATGCGTAAATATATGATGTAAGGAGATTAGATTGAAAAACACTGCAGCACCTTTATAGGGTACTGATCTCACACACTCATATATGTGTACAGAAAACAGAAAGAAACCACATTAATGAAAATATTGCTGTAATGCTGAAATGACTCCAACGGTATGCTCTTGGCCATGAGACTTTTCAGATAGAAGCCAAAACATCACCAACATCCACAAACACACACACACACACACACACACACACACACACACACACACACACACACACACACACTCAAACCTCATGTGCTCCCAGTTCTAGAGTTAAATTTGCACTTACAAACACACTGAATAACAGAATGAATGTTAGGAATTATATTTAATCTAAACCATCTAATCTTCTCTAACATCTATAGATCTTGGAAAGGGAAGGAATAAATTAAGATCGGGGAACTTTTACATATTAAACTCTCGACTCCTCATATAGCTGTGGTTTACATGTTATAAAATGTGAAGCGGTCTGGGTGTCCTGACCCGGGCGTGTGCGAGATGGCTGACGTCGATGGGGAGGGACAACGGGCTTTAGAGACGAACAGACAGCCACAGGTTTCCATACATGTTCCAACAATCCTACACACATCCCATTCATTAAGTTTAACTACAGAAGCAGAAGGTAGACATTAGTGTCGTCTCCTTGAGGACGAATCGTCCGTTTAACATCCACATCGTCTCCCTCTTCCCACGAGAAGCGCAGCCTGGCATCACTGCTCATTTCAGCACTCTCTTTCTGTTCCTCCCAGCCCACTATATATCCAAAGTTTTGTACAAAGTTATTAATTCCCTTTTTTTTATTTTATCATCTACAAATGTTATGTTTTTTTATAAATATTATTTATTATACAATGTATATATCTGTATGACTGAACTAAGATTATATATTTGAAGAACAAATTACTGTGTCATGCTTTTGCTTCTAAATTCTGCTTTTATTTCTTCTACTTTATGGATGAATTGCTATATATTATTGCTTTTGTTATTAAAGTTCGACATACTAAACTCCTAACTAACCAAACTATATTATATACCTGACCTTGCATTTCACCTAGTATAGTTTAACTTAACTTTGCTCATTAGTGGTTAAGAGAACGGTGGCCCAAGCTGTTTCCAGTTTCCCACGCAGCTCTAATAAAGGGTAATGATCTTCCTCTTGGCGACCGTCTCAGCCTGCATGTAATCTGTCATTTCGGTGCTCCGTGCTCACGTCAGCTTGTGGCCCTGGAAGCTGTGGCATCTCACAGAGTGTAAATGACAGAGAGAAAGACACAGAGATAGAAAGAGAGAGAGGGGGGGATGAAAGGAAAACCTGAGCTTTAAACATTCTGGGAATTCCTGAACACATCTCAATGATACCTTGTGTTGTGTCAGAGATCGTGGTTTTAAACACAAAAGATTCTGGAGAAGTACTTCACAAAGAGTGAACATAGCTTCTATAAGATTTACAGCATTTATTTAATATATTTTTCTTCCTCATGTCATCATGATAAAAAATGAAGAAAGAAAAAAATAATCACCATGCAACAAAATAATTATTTTATCGCAGAAAAATATTATTAAATTTTTATTATTATTAAATTTAAAACATTATTATTAAATTATTTGGAACTTGTGTGTATTAAATGAATTAGGATGGAGCAAATAATCAATTTTAACACCTCAAGATAAAGTATAAATAAACATTTTACAGTAAATGAAATTTCAGAAGGATAGATATCTATAGCTATTGCTGCAGGTCAAGCAGTATAAATTCTACACATGTAGTAAATTGAAATCTAAATACCACATGATTTGATGACGGCTTGATGTAAATTATTTTATTTCTCCTACAAACTTTGAACTTCATTGTGTTTAGATGATTATACTGTACACTAAGACCTTACAGTACATCAGATTTATACAAATGCTGATTTTCTTCATGCTATCATGCGCATGTTGATAAACGGCACCTCGTTACAGAACTGAACTCAATTTAACCAGGCCAGAAAACGCCAAGAGCCCCAAAACAACAGCTAAACACACTAATGCTTCCTCCTAATAGAGTGCCATTACTTTTTATGTCTTGATTTATTTTTAATTCTAGTACTGTACGTAGTTAATAACAGTAGACACAAAATTCATTAAACGGATTCGATCTATGAGTAATGAACGTATCATGTAATCTTAGTATATCTGTTTCTAGAAGTTTCTTGAAAAGCATATCTTAACAAACATCATGATGAATACCAAAGAGCAATTACATTTTTTTAAATAAAAAACAGAAAAAGTTAATACAATAGTATCTATCAGGGGTTTGTTATTCAAAAAAAATAAAATAATCCCATACGACGCACAGAGCAGCCTTAAATCTTTAAAGATTTCAAGAGATTAATCAGACAGTGCTTTGCATTAGTCATACTTGTGCAATACACCATATTAGACAAAACAAAACAGATCCTAAAACATTAGGATCTCAAACGCTTTTTTTTTCCTGGTAGAGATTTTATATTTTCAGGCCTTTTCAGTTTTAATTAGAGTAGATGAGGCTGAAATAACATCATCAGCTATGTAGGAAAGAACTCATAAAGTGAATGGTAGATTTATAAACATAAAAGCTGTTGTTCAGTATAATCCTAAGGATAACACGAAAGACATTTACACTGTGGATGTTGCACAATGACAAAAACACACAAGAAAAAGAAGCATATTATACAGTCTACTGTACATTTTCAATAAAGCAAGTGAAAATCTAGATTGGTTGGATCTGGTTAAATCTGGTTTAGTTAAAAAATACAGCATCAGCTGTCCCACCTACATGCTCTAAGATTGGCTTATATTTTACATTCAGTAAAGAACCAATTATAGATGAGGAGACCCAATTCTTGTAACCAATCATAACGCAGAAGGTGGGATTTATATTTATATAGTGTATGCTTACTAGTTTTTAGTTAGGTTTTTGTTTTTAATTAAAAATTAAAAAATGTTTTGTACCTTTTCAACAAAAAAAAAGAACTAATTTCTCCTCCCATGTCCCGTATAAATCTAACTATAATTCAAACAATTTTTATTGGGCGACAGTGGCAAGGAAAAACTCCCTGAGATGGCAATAGGAAGAAACCTTGAGAGAAACCAGACTCAACAGGGAACCCATCCTCATTTGGGTGAAACAGAAAGCAGGAATTGATCTGCATTCATACAGTGTGTTAGGTGGCAGCCAGTTCAGCTATAACAGTTGATGTTAATTGATGTTAATATGGAGTCCAGGTAGTCCAAAACCTTTGACCAATGCTGTACAATGGGAGAAGAAAGTCTCAGTATCAGGACATATAAATAATAAAAAGGGTGATCCTGGCATGCACAGGATGTACTGTCTCACTTCTACAATGTGCAAACAATTCATGTTAAACTAGTTCTAAAATAAGTGGCAATTACACTGCTCGGTTTGCCGTACAATAGGAGGACAGCTGGCTGTCTGGTGAACTTGAATTGGGGTGGGCAACAAAGAGACAGGTGTGGTTTAAACTTCTGTCTAGTCATATCTTATTATTGCTTGTAACCAAAAGACCAAATGTTCTGTTTGTGTTTGTTTTAATTGGGGAACGAATATAGAAGTGCCTGAGAGACCTAAACAACTCATGACATCATTCAACAATGTTTTGTTTCATTGCTTTAACTTGTGCTTGTGTGGTTTACTACTGTACAACCAACCCATCTACAAACATAGACTATAAACAACCGTATCAGGCTGATGTTATAAAATGATTTAGTTATTTAGAGACAGCATCATAGCTAGTGTGAACTAGACAGGTATCCCCAAAATCAGCATTGTGATCATGTTAACTTTCTAGGATTTCTGCAGAAAAAGTAAAAAACTGAGGAAAGTACATCCTAAAATAGGTTAATCGTTTAAGTTAAGCAAATGCTGTTATACTGAATTACCACATGGTGACTGATTATTTTCCTTTATAGCATATCCTGAGTGTTTCTTTTTAAGCACTACTTTCTACTATACCTCAGCAATTTTATTTTCTGGCACCAAGGCTATATAAGCAGATCCTGCAAGTTTTGTGTTGTCCAGAACATCCAATAGACGCTTGATCAGATTGTGATTTGGGGAATTCGAAGTTCGAGTCAACACCTGAACTGTTTGTCATGTCAATTAAAAGTGGTGCATTGTGATGGCCCGCCATCAGCCACACATTGAGGGGTAATATGTGCAAGCATTCACACATCTACAGTACATAAACATGTGCACAGACCCATTCACTGCTCATTTATTATTTAGTATTTTGTTTAGTTAATTACTTTGGTTTTTATTTATATTAAACAATAAGACACCGCCTCCGAGTGGCACAGTGGTAAAGTGCACGCCCTATCATCCGGAGATCGCTGGTTCGGTTCCCGGGTGATGCTGTAACCTCTCACAGCCGGAGGTCTCGAAAGAGCTAAATTGGCTGAGCTCTCTCAGCGGGGAGTTGCAGATGAATTTACGGAGCATTTGTTTGAGGGTCTGATTAAATCTTTCCGTCAGTCCATCTGTCTGAGGATGGTGAGGAGTGGTCCTCAGACTTCTAATGCCCAACAATCTGTACACCTGCTTCAAAAGGGTTGACATAAAGGTAGTTCCTTGATCAGTCAGAATCTCACAAGGAAATCCAACTCTAGAGAACAATTGCACTAGACAGGTAGCCACATACTTTGCCTTGATGGATTTCAATGGGAACACTTGATATCGCGTAGCATAGTCCATCATAACAAGCATAAATCTATTACTTCTTTCTATTATAGCTTCTACAATATTTGGTTACCTCCTCCTTCATGCCAGGCCAATGAAAATACCTGCGTATCCTGGCAATGGTTTTAATTTTCCCTAGGTGGCCAGCCCAGGGAATCGAATGAGTGCATCATATCTGGATGGAGTGCACGCATCCTAGTTTATGTTGTACTGTATATTTAGAGTTAATATTATTTTTCTTTGAGTTTAAGTTACCGTTGAGCTGTTGAGGGGTGAATGGCTGGAACTGTTGCACTGTGTTGCACAGAGAGCTCTCACTGCGGTCCGTCAACTATTAAGTATAAAGCTTGGTTTTCTACGTTCCCTCATTTATTTGGGCTGCAAAGCCCCTCACAAGTGGTGTCAGAAGTGGGATTTCCAGCAGAGGGTGTAGATGCTTCAACCCATTTTTTTTCTTTGTTCATCCTACCCCATGAGTCAGGCAGGAAGGAAGGCAGTTATGAAAACTCCAGAAGAGCAACCTGGGGAAGTTCTCCAAGAGCTGGCTCAGGAGGGAACACAGGAAGCAAGAATGGTTGGTGAGTTGGAGGAGGACAGTATGGAGCCGACACTTGCTGACTTGATTGAGTTGTTCCGAGCTCATACGGCAAAAATGGAAACCCAGAGGATTCAAGAGTATGCCCAGCAGGAGCGTCGTTTTAAAGATTTACAGCACCAGTTTAGTCTGTTGCAGCTGGAAGTACAGGCTCGTACAACTCCAACACCTGATCAACTGCTGACTGCCGAAGACCCCTCAGAAAGTCCAGATCATAATGAGGAGGAGGCTGCCATTAGCCGCACACAGTCTCAGTCCATTACTTATCGGAAAGACCCCTCTGAAGTCCCATCTACTGGTCAGTGTCAATTTAAAGACCCTAAACTGTCTAAAACTGATGACATTGAACATTTTTTAAGAATCACCTTTGAGAGAATTGCAGTAGCCTGCCGGTGGCCAAAGGAAGATTGGGCATTTCGTCTCATTCCTCTCTTGACTGGTACGGCCAGATCAGTTTATGTACATATGGATGTGGAAGTTTCTCTTGAATATGAGGAAGTCAAAACTGAAATTGTAAGGAAATATGACATCAACCGGGAGATGTACAGACAAATATTTCGTTCTCTGGAAGTGGAACCTCTTGAGAGCTCCAAGGAACTGTATGTGCATTTAAAAGAACTCTATGGGAAATGGATTCAACCTAAAAATAAATCTGTTGATGAAATTGGTGAAATAATAGTCCTTGAACAGTATTTAAGAATGCTTTCTCCTGAGCTACAGTACAGGTTTGGATCCAGGAACATGATCCTCAAAGTGCTTCACAAGCTGTAGCGCTGGCAGATGTGTTCATGGCTGCATGGGAGTGGGGCCAGTTATGGTGTCGGAAAGCCACCAGAGAGGCTGGCAAATTAAATCTTCCCAGGCAGACTCCTAGGAACTTATTCGGTGTTGGTAAGACTTCAGTAGAAGGTTCTGAACCTCTGAGTTCTCTTAAGGGTCCAAGGAAGTGCCAATTTGTTATTTATGTGGCCAGGAGGGGCATACCAAGCTAATGTGCCCTCAAAACGCTATTAAAACTACTCATCTGTGTTATGTGCCCAGCAGTTGCAGGAATCCACCAGTTATGTCTCAGTGGTTGCCGCAGGTCATAACAGTAGAGGCAAATGGAAGGAAGTTAAAGGACCTTCTTGATACTGGTAGTGATCAGACACTGGTTCATCAGAAATATGTTCCCTCTACTTTACTCTGATTCAGGAATAAGAAATCCATACGCTGTGTCCATGGTGATGAGAAGCTGCTTCCTGCTGCCGATGTGTACGTTAAGATAAAGGGACAAACTTACTTCATAGATGTGGGTGTAGCGGATAACCTACCATTTCCTGTGGTCAAGACCTGCCAGTGCTTTGGGACTTGTTGCAGGCAAGGCCCATATGTAATTTGGTAGTCACCCGAGCTAAAGCAAACAAATCAGAGGAAAAGAAACAGTTATTGAGTACCCTGCCTTTTGACATGGATATAGAAACTCCTGATTCGGCAAAGCTGAGGAAGTCTCGTCGACAGAAAAGATCGGAGAAGATTAAATATAATGCTTCTAGAACATCAGATGAATCTTTGCCTGACTTTTTCCCCAAAGTTTCAGGTGCCCAGTAACATCGTTCAGTTACAACGGGAAGATGCCTGTATCGCCCCTCTCCTGGACCGGGCAAAGATGGAAGGTAAAGAGAATGAGGTTGATGCTGGTAATGCAAAGGAGAGCTACTTTCTGAAACTCTACGTCGTTTTGGGTCAATGACACTTGGTGGTACCACAGTCTGTCCGCGAGGTCATTCTCATCCTGGGTCATTCGATTCCCTGGGCTGGCCACCTAGGGAAAAGCAAAACCATTGCCAGAATACGAAGGTATTTTCATTGGCCTGGCATGAAGGAGGAGGTAACCAAATATTGTAGAAGCTATAATAGAAAGAAGTAATAGATTTATGCTTGTTATGATGGACTATGCTACGCGATATCAAGTGTTCCCATTGAAATCCATCAAGGCAAAGTATGTGGCTACCTGTCTAGTGCAATTGTTCTCTAGAGTTGGATTTCCTTGTGAGATTCTGACTGATCAAGGAACTACCTTTATGTCAACCCTTTTGAAGCAGGTGTACAGATTGTTGGGCATTAGAAGTCTGAGAACCACTCCTCACCATCCTCAGACAGATGGACTGATGGAAAGATTTAATCAGACCTTCAAACAAATGCTCCGTAAATTCGTCTGCGACACAGATAAAAATTGGGACCAATGGCTCCCTTATCTTTTGTTTGCATACAGAGAAGAGCCACAACCATCTACTGGGTTTTCACCCTTTGAACTGTTATACGGATGTGAGGTAAGAGGCCCTCTTCCTCTACTTAGAGAGATATGGGAGGGGGACTGGAGAAAGAATGACCCTTTGAACATAGTGTCTTATGTGATACAGATGCGCTTGGACAAGATGACAACGCTGGTCCAATTTCACCTGGCACAAGCTCAAACCCACCAGATAACTTGGTATGATGAATCTGCCCGTGAGTGAAGTTTTGAACCTGGTCAAAAGGTGTTGGTGATGTTGAAGTTTATTAGTTTGAATTTAACTTTGATTCTTAACTTTGATAACTTTGAAAGCTTGGTTTTCTACATTACCTCATTTATTTGAGCTGCAAAAGCCCTCACATCCATTTTGATTTCATGAAAATATGATATCTCATTCCAATGGCACCTGTTAAGGAGAGAGAGATATTAGGCAGCAAGTCAACAGTCAGTTCTTGATGACTGCTTTTGCTACATTAACAGACCTGATAACAGATTACAACCTTCTCTCCCCACATGCTTTGATGAGCCTTGGGCACCCAAGACTCTGTCTCCGGTTTACTCATTGTCCTTCTTTGAACAACTTTAGGCGGGTTTTCAAGATGCTCTGATCCAGTTTTTTTTGGACATCACAATTTGGCCCTTGTTAAAGTCACTCAGATACTTACACTTAACAGTTTAAGTGTAAGTAATTTTTGAGACTTAACATTTGGAGGAACCCTGTCCAGGGTGTACCCTGCCTCGTGCCCTAAGCTTCCTGGGATAGGCTCCAGGCCCTCCGCGACCCTGAATAGAGGATGAAGCGGTATAGAAGATGAATGAATGAATGAACATTTGGAGGACTTTTTGAAAACTTTTTGATAGCCCCTTGTATGCAAGGGTATAGAGCTAGGGAATGTGATGAGATGATGAGACATTAATTGATTTAAACAGTTTTGATAGATTTAAGATAATTTGTGTGACTAGTTAAAATAAGGTATACTTAAAACATAATATTACAACATTTATGTAAAGTATTATCAAAAAGAAACAAATACCAAAATGACACATGATGACCATAACAAGTGAAATTGGCCAAAAATGTCTAAACTGATTAAATTAATTAATTAAAACACACAAATGGAGTAAGAATCATGGAGTAATGTCTCACCATGACAGCCTGCGAGAGCGTGGCCATGCTCCAGCTGCAGTGCTTTATAAAATCACATGCTTATCAGAGTCCATTCTGCAGAGGAAACATGAACTGTGTGGAAAATAAATAAACTCAGGCAGAAGGGATTCACTTTTAATGGCAGGAAGAAGAAGAACGAATGCAGAAGGACTTACGCGCCCTCTTCTGTCAGCAACGCCAAAAACTTCTTTACTCTGTGTTCAGGCAGCATCTAAAACATACACACACACACACACACACACATAAGAGAGGACAAAAGAATAGAAAGGGAAGGTAAATATCGTGGGTATTATTATAGTGGGTCGACAATGAGGTTCGACATTTCTGTGTTCTGTGAGTGTGTGTTAAATAAATCAACCCTAGACCTGCTACTTACCTAAAAATTATGAAAATATGGTCGCATCATATCCTGAATTTTAAGTCCCCTAAATCATGAGGGACGGGTTGCTGAATTGAAAAGTGTCTCCTAAATGTGTACTAATCTTAATACCAAGGTGCAATAAGGTCTCAATAAACTCCTGGTAAGGTGGATGAGGAGTGTTAAGAGCTCTGCACAGGCAGGGATTAATCAGGAAAACGAATCACTATGTACACCATAACTTATCTCTCGTCATTGCCTGTGGCTGTTGGAGTCAGTACGCAAGCAAAGCCAAGGGACAAAAAAAAAAAAGGAAGATTGAAAGCGGGAAGAGGGAAGGAATGCAAGAAGGGAATGCAAGGAAAAGAGGTGAAAGAAGGCGAAATCTGGGAGGGCTGTCACATCGGAGCAGCGTGGGTGCGTGCAGCATGTCCCGGCAGACTTCCTCTCATACCTCTGCGGGAGGAGAAAGGGGGGACATACCACAGAAATTACAGCCGAGCATCCAGCACAAACAGCACTACAACTCGTAAACGGCACTCTGACTGCCGCTAAACGACACCACAAATAACTCCCATCAAAACTAAAATAATTTCAGTAACGCACTTAAGCACAACCATTAACCGTGATTAAATAATAATGCTCGGAAAAAAAGGAAGTCTAACTGGAAAGATAAACTGCTTGATGTAATGGAATCTTAAGAATTTTTGTAAGAAAAAAAACTATATATATTTTAATATTCCTTTAACAAGTTAACACAGGTCTCAAAGCCCTCAAACAACCCTCCCAAGTGTGCGTGTTAATACTCCAGTCTACATAATAGATTTTTTCATCCATCTGTTTCACTCCTCCTCTGAACATGCTGTTTCAGTGTTAATGAGCATATGTTAATGAGCTACTGCTCAGACACGCCTCTCCAGAGAACAGCACAGATGAGCAACAAGCCAGGGGTGGGCCTCTTCTTATACGAGGTCAAATCAGGGGGAAATACTGATTGATTGGCTTGTTTAAGCCCTGGCCAATACAAAAATGGAAAAAGGACAAAAATCAGGGAATGTTTTTTCTCTTTTTTTTTTTGTTTGTACACACACACACACAAAATGCAGACTGATCTAAACGTCTGGAAATGACTAAACAGTGAATTTTGCATAATAGGTGTCCTGTAATTATGGCCAAAGCAATACAGGATGTAAATTATGGGACAGGAAGCACTTCAAAAAAGCGATGTCCAGGGCCTCCATAAGGTGTTTTCCTCTTAAACCCAAAAGCCAAAAACCGTACGGTCAATATTAATTTAATGAGTGTGTATGTCAGTATATTGATTAATGGAATGTAAACAGCGTTATATACACAGCTATTGATGCTGCGAGCCGGCCAACTTGATTTGGCGCCATGTGCTTGGGATATCTACTGTATGGGCTGTTATTGCGTCAGGAAATCGGCAACATTGCTCACAGCTTCAAATGTCACAAGCATGACTATGTAGGAGCTTAAAAAACAGCCAGGGTAGGTTTAATAAGATTGGAGTAATGTGCTTGGACACTCTATTCCCGGGGAGGACATGAGCTAGAGAGTCAGCTAGCCACACTGTAAAAAAAACTAAAAACGTAAAATTAAGGTAAAATACTCTACAGAGAAAAAAAACTTTATTTTACAGATTTTTCCTAAATTTATACGATTAAACACCTTCATTAAACTAACAGCACTAGAAGTTTAGCAGTGAAATACAGTTATTTTACAGGTTTTTGCTTAATTTATGAGATTAAAGACCTTCAATAAAGCAACAGCACTAGAAGTTTAGCAGATAAAAAATGTTGTTATTTTACAGATTTTTCCTAAATTTATATGATTGAACATCTTCTTTAAAGCAACAGCACTAGAAGTTTAGCAGTGAAACACCATTATTTTACAGATCTTTCCCAAATTTATACAATTGAAGACCTTCAATAAAACAGCACTAGATGTGTACAGTAGCAGCAAAATGTTTTTATTTTACAGTTTTTTCCAAAATTATTACAATCGAACACCTTCAATAAAGCAAAAGCATTAGACATTTAGCAGAGAAACACTGTTATTTTACAGATTGTTCCTAAATTGAAGATCAAACACCTTCAAATAAAGCAATAGCACAAAAAAATTTATTTCACAAATGTTTCATAAATTCCTATGAACACACATGTTCAATAAAGTGTTAACACAAACTCAAGATTATAATATTTGTAAAATAGC
>JAQMYG010000006.1:24621752-24640352 GCA_030014215.1 Clariallabes teugelsi
CGGTCGCGGAGCGAGTGCGCATGACAGCAACCAAACTAGCTTCGCGACCTCTGTTTTCTTCCGACAAAGAATAAAAATTATCGAACACATTTTTTATTGATATCGATCACGTGTCTATCGCGATACATATCATTATCGTTTTATCGCCCAGCCCTAGGCTGAATATTGAAAGGATAATACAGAGATATGTACAGTGCTGTGCAAAATTCTTAGGCACATGCAAATTAATGCGAAGATGTCTTCAATAAAAGAAAAGGTTTTTTTAGACACTTTAGTCACAAGTACAGTTTGTACAGGTTTGTAGGGAAGTTTTAGGTTTTACTGAAGTTGAAAGTTTAGGTTTTATTGAGCGTCCTGTAGAACCACCCATAGTCCTGAGGACTTTGACTGCTGCACCTGCTTCTGTTTTGCATTTAAAACCCAGCAGCTTCCATTTTGTTTTTGTGTCTAAAAAGTGTATTCTTGTCATACTGCTTTCTTTTCTGGCATACAAATATTTTTCTTTAACTTTCAAATTTTTGTAGTGGAGTATGGATGTTTGAAAATCAGAAATGTTTTTGTACTGACACAATAATACAGTCATAAAATCCCCAAAAATTCAAAGGAAAGTTTGTACTAAATGTTGTATGTAGTTGAAACAATGAGCTGAAATAATTCTGAAAGGCAAATCAAAGTAGTGTTTGCTTAAAACAGCAGTTTGAAAGATGGAGATCATGTGATTTTTATGCACTTTGCAATTTAAAAAAAATTATCTTCAGCAATACTTCCAAAATGTGTCATTCATTTTAAAACAAACACATTCAATAAATGTGATGATAAACCGAATACATCTTCAAAATAAAAAGAGGTAGGTGTAACGAAGTACCATATGATACTTTATGTAAATTAATGACTGAATACTCTTTTAGTAAACCGGATCAAGGAGCTGTACAAAGTGTCGGTGTGGATTCCTCAGGATTCAGATCGCTGTGGGTTGGTGCGTATTGAAGGAGACCCTGAGGGAGTGCAGCGGGCTCGCAGGGAGCTGGTGGACATGGCCCAGCGCATGGTGAGGCCGGAGTCGAACCTGTACAGAACAAGCCTTTAACTCTGAACACATCGCCTGAGAGATTCTGTAAATCAGAAGCATTAAAGGAGCAGATGGTTAAATCTAGTTGGGGAGGGAAGGGGCATTTTTCTGGTGTGGAAAATAATGAACAAATGTCAACTAATACCTAAAATAAAAAAAATCAAGCTCCAACACAACGAGACCAAGCAATATTGACAGCAAGGTACAGTTAAGTATCTTTAAAGGTACACTAGTCAATATTTTTCCTTTGTTGCTCTTAACAATATGCAGAAATGATCGAAAGATGTCACTGTGTCACAATTTAAACCGCTGTCTCATCAACAAGGGTGTCACATAGCTGAAAATAAAATGAAACAGGTTGAAAACCAACCTCCTTATTGTCGATTATGGGTACGACCCCAGAACCTCTTTCATAAGTTGCAGGTTTATTAAACAGCTGACTGTGCTTGAACGTGCTGCCATGACAGGCCTTGCTAATGGTAACTCTATTTAGCATCCTGTTACTGTATTTAGTATACATTCTGTAGGTTGAAATGGGATATGCTCAATGTGCAAAAGAGTAAAAAGGAAAAAAAATTATTCAACTCTACCCATTTAACCATTAGGGAAACTTTTTTTCCCCCAATGCACATTTAAAAACACTGATTATTTCAGGTTTAGAAACCATTTTTAAACATTTTAAATTGCACCTTTATAGTAGGAAAAGAGCAACCCTGATCATCCAGGATGTTTTTTTTTGTGCTCTGTATAAAAATATCTTGTGAGTGATTGTGAGTAACTGTGATTGTGTGCCTCCTCAGGAAAACGAGCGCACCAAAGACCTGATCATAGAGCAGAAGTTTCACCGCACCATCATCGGGCAAAAGGGAGAGAAGATCAAAGAAGTGCGAGACAAGTTTCCTGAGGTATTACCAAATATCATTGAGTCTAATCCATCATGAGCTCTATGCTGATTGGAGGTGGTTGAGAGAGCTGGCATACTGTACTCATTTTTTAAATTTATTATTATTATTATTTTCTTATTATTATAGCAATGCTCCAGAGAATGTTCTTCCACCCCAAATATAAACAGTAAAAACACAGGATAGCAGATTGGATGTTTATCTGATTCTGCTTTTACACTATTTGAGCCTTTTTCATTCTCATTTCATTCTCAGAGTTAAAACTGTATTGCTCCGCTTACTAAACCTCTAGCAACCCCTCAGACCATAATAGCACACACACTAGCAGTAGCACCCAGCTGAGCTTCCTTAGCAACCACCTAAATGCAAGATACAGTAGCAACCGCCTAGGGTCATGTAACTTCCAGAGGGACCAAGGGAAGTTCCTCAGAAACACCCTCTTAACCTACTGGGTCAACACACTAGCAACCATTTAAAATATTATAGCAACCCACTGGATTAGCACAAAAAAAAAACCCAAAATATCAACATGACCGTGTGGCCATGGAACAGGAACCATCTGGGTTAGTATATTAATCGCTTAACAACTCCCTAGCAACCACCTGGACTACCATAGCAACCATGTAACACCATCCTAACAACAACCTGGAAAGTCATAGCAACCACATGGAACCACCTGGAATATCATACCAACTATCTAGAATATCATAGCAATGATGTGCTTAAAACGACTACAGTACCTGGAACATCATAGCAACCAAATACCAGCACCCTAGCAACCAACTCACCTTGGAACACCGTAGCAACCACTGGGTACATCATAGAGACCACCTGAAATATCATAGAACCACTTAGCAACCATGTAACAAACCTTGCGGCATTCCATAGCAACCATGTAACAACATCTTGCCAACCATAACCACCATAGCAACCACCTAGCAACAGCGTAGGAGTGTTTTAACATTTTAATGATTAAACCTCCAAACATGGTTTAATCTTGTAACAGTATAAGCTTTACATACAAGCTTAACATTATAAAATCTTAGACTTTTATCTTGTACATGTTTACCTGTTGAACCTTTTCATAGAGGACTGTTTTCTTTCATCGTCTACTGTATCTGAGAAAGGATACATTATAGTCTTCTTTCAAAATGAAAAAATGACAATGTGGTGTGTTTCTGTTTTGTTTTTGTTTTTTTTCTGTGTAGGTCATCATCACATTTCCTGACCAGTCTCAGAAAAGTGACATCGTGCAGCTCCGTGGGCCCAAGAACGAGGTGGAGAAATGCGGCAAGTTTCTCCAGAAACTCCTGGCTGAGCTGGTATGAATCCCTGCACTTTCTCTTTGCTTCAAATCACACAGTGAGTGCTTTCACAAAATACAATATAACCTGATAGTTATAGGAAAAACAAAACAAAACCAATAGTCTGATATATTTTAGTTGCCACGCCCCCTTGAGATAATAAGTTGCGTGAAAAACGTTCCTTTAGTATGATAACTTTATATGATTTTATTTGATTTAAGATATTGTAGCATACACTTTATATGATTATCTGACAAGATTTATTTACTTTATGACAAAACTGCTGACTGATTTTAAATCAAGAGATTTCATTATTGTTTTGTTGTGTTCTATCAGGTTGAAAACAGCTACTCGATATCTGTTCCCATATTTAAGCAGTTTCATAAAAACATCATTGGCAAAGGAGGTGCCAACATCAAAAAGGTGAGGAAAATATGAAAACTAGGTTTTAAAGGCAGAGAAAATTATATATACATTTTATCAAGTAAGTAAAATATGAGAACTGGGAATGATTGACTGAAATATCGATTGAATGAGCTCCGTAGCAGCACCTGAGGCAACATTTTACCTGGAAATATACAGCAAATTCATCTAAAATGCACGTCTTCCACAATTAATTTCTAAAACATTGTAGATACTAGGACAAATTTATCAATACCAGTAGTTGAACAATTATTCATTAATCAATTGCTAATAGTAACAGGATGCATTTTTTCCCTCAGTATAATGTGTGTGTGTGTGCACGTGTGTGCATTGCAGATTCAATTAAAATTAGAAAAAGTATCTCTATTATGAATATCCGGATTCAATATTACATGTTCTCCTGATTTTGTTCCAATTTTAAATCTTTGAAAAAGTTTAATGATTAATTAAATGTAGCCATATATAGTAATAAGCTGCATTTATTATTGGATTAATTATATTCATTCACACACTTAAACAATATAAACTACAGTAGCTTGTAATACATTTAACTAAGCAGCCTGTATCTCTGTTCTCTGCCATCATTATTATTTTCTAAACAAACTTAGCAAATAATTCACTTTTACCACACGTGATGAAAATTTATCAAATTTCGAATAAAGTTTGGTGGAAGAACGCTGATCAGAGGCTATTAACGCGCACAGTTTTTGATAATGTAACGTCATAAAAAGCATTTTTATTTATTAAATACATGTTTTTTTTTAAAAATAAACTTTAAATAAAAAAATAATAAGGCTGCTGCAAATTTCAGATATAGTGCATCGCCTGAACTGCAAGTTCGCCCTCTTGTGGTGTACAAGTTGCTAGACATGCTAATGCAAAAGTAACATTATTGGTTAATATATTTTTAATTGGTTGCATTCTTAATGCCAGTTAATTGACTTGTAATTATAATTACTCACTAACGTGTCTAGCAGGTATGTTACGTGTGATTACTGGAACTAACACTTAGTTGATCTGCAATGATGATTTGTAATTCCTTCCAGATCCGCGAAGAGACCAACACAAAGATCGATCTCCCGACTGAGAACAGCGACTCCGAGACGATCGTGATCACGGGTAGGAGGAGTAACTGTGAGGCAGCACGGGAACGCATCCTCGCCATCCAGAGGGACTTGGTGAGGAAAAAAAAGACAGAGATAGAGATGAGAAGAAGAAAAGGATAAATGGCCCTTTGATGTACAGTCTGTAACATCATCTGAGAACTTCTGAGATCAATCAGCAGCCTCATCACTCACGCATTGTGTCACTGTGCAGGCGAACCTGAAGGAAACGGAGGTGACAATCCCGGCCAAGCTGCACAACTCTCTGATCGGGTCGAAGGGGTGTCTGGTGCGCTCCGTCATGGAGGAGTGTGGAGGTGTTCACATTCACTTCCCCGCTGAGGGCTCAGGGGTGGACAGGGTGACGATCCGGGGCCCTGCGGGAGAGGTGGAGAGAGCCAGGAAACAGCTACTGCAGCTCGCAGAAGAGAAGGTCAGAGGACATGCTTCTTTAATCCTCTATTTATTATTCTTGATCTTTCGTTCTCACTTTCTTTCCCCTTGTCTGTTGTGTCTTTCTTTTTTTTTTTTTCTTCGTTTTTTCCCCATTCTATATCTTATTTTATCTGTTTTAAACTTTATGTCTAACTCTAATTTAGACTAATTCTTTTTCTGTTCATCATTCTTTCTCTTCTCTCATTTGTATGTTATTTCATCTTTTTCCTCATGTTATTTCTCTTATGACTTTCTTTTTTTTCATCTATTTTCTTGTGTCTAACTGTTGCTTTTGTTTCTTCATCAATTGTCCTTTCTTTATTAATTTTGGTGTCTTCTATCATTTGTCCTTCGTTCTTTCTTTTTTATCTGTTTCTACCCTTCTTTTGTTTTTTTTTCGTTTATTGGTTTCCTTCTTGTTTATTTTTTCTTTTTTTCTTTAATCAGGCTTTCTTTTGTTTATTTTTAGTCTACTTTATTTTAATTTGTTGTTTATCCTTCTTCCTCACTTTTTCTTTTACAACTTTTGTCTTTCTGCTCTTTTCCCTCTAGCAAGTCAACAATTTCTCAGTAGAGCTCCAGGCCAAGTCCGAGTACCACAAGTTCCTGATTGGCCGAGGAGGGGCGAACATTCGGCGTGTGCGTGATCGGACTGGAGCTCGCATCATCTTCCCTTCGCCCGATGACCCGGAGCAGGAGCGCATCACCATCATGGGCCGAGAGGAGGCAGTGCTGCTCGCTCAGAAAGAGCTGGAGAGCCTCATTAAAAACCTGGTACTGCTCCGATTTCTGAACGAACCTGAACCACACGAACACAGCCCGTCTTCATCACTGTCTCTGTCTCTGTCTCTGTGCAGGAGGACGTGATAGAGGACAGTATGGTCGTGGACCCACGCCATCATCGGCACTTCGTCTGTCGGCGAGGGCAGGTGCTGAGGGAGTTAACGGAAGAGTACGGCGGAGTCGCCGTCAGTTTCCCTCGTACAGGAACGCACAGCGACTGCATCACTCTGAAAGGAGCTCGAGAGTGTGTGGATGCTGCGAAGAAGCGCATCCAGGAGATCATTCAGGATCTGGTGAGCATCAGGAAGAGGCGGGGGGGGGGATTAATTTATAAACATCTGCACGGAAAATGACGTAATGTGGACATACAGTAATAAAATGGTTGTTATGAATAAATCGTGTAGCATCTATAGATAAGAATCAAATTTGAATAAAAAAAAAAAGTGGAGCAACATTTGAATTTTTTGGAGAAACTGTTTCGGTTTCCATTGTGGCCTCGCACCTCCAGGGTCTGGGTTCGATTCCTGCTTCTAGTCTGTGTGTGTGGACTTTGCATGTTCATCCCGTGCTTGGTGGGTTTCCTCCAGGTACTCCAGTTTCCTCCCACAGTCCAAAGACATGCGGATTAGGCTAATTGGCGTTCCCAAATTGCCCATGTTGTGCATGTGCATGGGCAAAAATTTCAGAAAAATGGGAACTGGGCTTAACCTTTCTTAACCTTAATTTTATCCTGACAAATGGTTATGAAACGTGTACACAGGCGTTTGAGAGAAAAATAAAATTTGGAAGGAAGTAACAAAGATTGTTGATCGCTGAAACCGGCCACACCCACACGCAACAAGACCAACTGTCATCACATGCTCGCGAGAGATAAAAAAAACGACTCGCTGGTGTTGACATAGTGATAATAATAAGGGCTGCCTGCGTCATTTGTGCATTTCAAGTGGTCGAAAGTGACGTTGACTCTCTATTGTGATTGCTGAAAAGATGGAACAGAAAAGTACAGCAGCATGGTATCATTCAGCTCTTCTTCATAACGATTTGTGTGTGTGTGTGTGTGTGTGTTCTGATCAGGAGTCTCAGGTGAGTGTGGAGGTGGTGATTCCTCAGCGCTATCACAGATCCGTAATGGGGCCCAAAGGCTGCAGGATCCAGCAGATCACCCGAGAGCATGAGGTCCAGATCAAATTCCCAGACAGAGAGGAAACAGCGGGTGGGTCTCTCTCTGTGCGGCTGAATTCTGTGTTCTGATTGGTTAGAAGATGTTGAAATATTTTCAACCAGCAAATCTGACCAAATCATGGCTTTTGATTACGCAATCGTTTCTATAGTAACAACATAGTAACAAATCCTCCTGTTTGATGCTCAGTTCAGGAAACGTCTCCTGTGGAGAACAGCAGCACCAGCCCAGAGACGGACTCCGTGCCTCGGAGATGTGACATCATCATTGTGACGGGCCGTACGGAAAAATGCGAGCTGGCACGGTCGGCCCTGCTAGTGAGCGACACTTTATTTTTGTCAACTGTTAAAAATCTTTCAGCGGTGCCTTTTTAAGATTAATTCTCAATCACTTCTTCATCATCATCATATTTCAGGCGCTGGTTCCTGTGACGGTCGACGTTGAGGTGCCCTACGACCTGCACCGCTACGTCATCGGCCAGAAAGGAGCCGGAATCAGAAAGATGATGGAGGACTACGAGGTGTGTACTGTAGGTTCGACACAGATGTTGTATCAGTACAGGATCCGATACAGTCTGACTTGCTCTGTGCAGGTGAACATCTGGGTTCCTCAGGCTGAGCAGCAGTCTGACGTGATAAAGGTCATGGGGCAAGAGGTCAGCGTGGAGAGAGCCAAGCAGGCACTGATATGCAGAGTCAAGGAGCTCCAGGCCGAGCAGGAGGAGCGGGTAAAGGGAGAGCACAAAAAAAAAGAGTAAAACCTCATATACACACACACACACACACACACACACACACACACACACACACACACATGGCATGACATCAGAACGCTTAAAATCAGCTCCTGATGTCTTATGAATACATGAAAAAATAACTGGTACTGGGTTGAAACCCAGGATTAGTATCTGATACTAATAATAATAATAATATCTGATACAAATACTAGTAAAAATTATTACGAATTAATCAAATATTTCATGGAATAATTTTATCTGCCCCTTTAGCTTTAAATTTAGACTTGTAAAGATTACATCATAAAGTCCCATCTATGTGATTTCTTTAATTATTTATTTTTTTAATGAAATCCAAACATTTCAGTTTACCTGATTAAGAAAAAAGGAACTATGGCCTAAGGAAGTCATGGCTCTATTTTTTTTACTATTTTTTCCCCCATGTATTTTTTAAATAAACTACAGTTTAGTAGTTAAAAAAATAATAAAATGGGCATTAATGATTAGCCATAATTTTTTAAATTTTTTTTTGTGAAGAATTTTGCAGTGCTCAGGCGGTGACCGTTCTATCCGGACTCTATTAAGTGAGAATGAGTAATATACCAGTAATCTAACGCTTTTTCCCTCTATACATGTCGCCCAGCAGAGCCAATCATCCCAATAGGTTAACGTTTATAGACAGAGTGTGCAAAAGAAACAAAAATAATAGCGCATGAAAATAATGGCTTACTCCAAGAGGAGGAAAGTAGACTGTGAAAACTGAGCCAGATCAATGATCGATGTCTGTTTATTCTTTCTGCCGAAAGTTTAAAACTAGTTTGTCTCATATGGCCCGAAGAGCAGTAATGTTAAACGCCATTATGAGACATAACCCCGGTCGTTAGAGCAGTGCGAGGTGAGGGCGTGTACAATACCTGAACTGAGAGCCCGAGTCCTTTCGCGTTCATTTACAGTGCAGCAACGTGCAAATGAAGATTAAAGATTGTTGTTTTATCCAGTTCAAACTGTCCACACGTTACTGGAAATGACCAATATTATAGAAATGATATGGAAATTTTATAAATTGCTTATTTTTTATAGACTTATAATGACTGCATATAAATAGAGTTCAACCGTAACATAAACATGAAATTCTGATCTCGGATCGAAGAAAATTTTATTGACTCGACCTTCTTAAATTTTAATTTAGAATCCCGATATAGCTAATAATACACACCCACCACAAGAGGGCGCACTCATAATTCAGGTAATGTACAGTATTGGTTTTGGAGTTTTTGGTTTTTCGATTTTAAAGGAGAGAGATAAGAGCAGTATTTTTGATTTATTGTTTTTTTTTTTTTTTGATTGATTGTTTGCTGTCAACTAGTAAAATTGGGAAAAAACCTTAAATATGATAAATAGGTTTTATGCTGAAATATTAGTCATGTCTTGTGTGGTCTTGGTTCTACTTTGTCCAGTTCAGTCTGTCTAACATTTTTAAGTGTGTGATCACAGGCCTTACGGAGCTACAAGGTGACCCTCGCGGTCGACCCTAAATACCACCCCAAAATCATCGGCCGTAAAGGAGCCGTGATCTCACAGATCCGCAAAGATCACGACGTCAACGTGCAGTTCCCTGACAAGAGTGATGAGCGGCAGGTGTGTGTACAAGTCCGAGAGCTCCACCACATCGCCGGGGTGTCGTGCCAGCTCCGAAAAAAACTCACCTTTGTTCTTTTCGTCAGGACACGATAGTGATCTGGGGTTACGAGCGGAACGTGGAGGAGGCCAAGGCAGCTATAGAGCAGATGGTGGCAGAGCTGCAGGAGATGGTGAGCGAGGACATCCAGCTGGATCACCGGGTCCACGCTCGCATCATCGGAGCTCGTGGCAAGGCCGTCCGCAAACTCATGGAGGAGTTTAAAGTGCGTGTTACTGCACCGTGGTGTCGTGGGCATCCGTATCATTACCACATGCACATCCTTAGATACAAGTACAGGAAATCCTATTAATTGTAATGAAGCAAGCCACAGAATCTCAGATTCTGTCTTTATAGTGTCAGGGTTTCTCCATCAGGAAGAGTCAGTAATATCATTTTATTAAATAATATTATCCTGCTTAAATCCAGATCACAGCTCTCGATCCATTTCCTGTCTATTCCAGGTAGATATCAGGTTTCCTCAGCCAGGATCAGATGACCCAGATAAAGTGACGGTCACAGGCCTGCCAGAGAACGTCGATCAATCCATCGATCATCTCCTCAACCTCGAAGAGGAATACGTGAGTGTGAGACACTAATATAGAGCAAACACCCTTAGAGGTTATTGAGCTGTTCAAAAAATTTCTGCCGTTCCTGTGTGTGTGTGTGCGCGCATGTTTATACATCATGCAGATGTTGAATGTGACTGAGACGGAAACCTTGGCTGCTTATATGAAACCTCCGTCCCGGTTCGCGGGAGGAGGAGGAGACGAGGAGGGCCGATTCCCGCCTAAAGGCTTTGTCGTCAGAGACGCTCCATGGAACGTTCCAGGCAACAAGGTGATCTTTATATAGTCTACCAATCTACTTGACTAAATCTGTACCCTTTCCCAACACTGCCATCATGTGGCCAAAAAAAACATAATTGCGCCTAAGGAAATGAATCTCATGTCAAATCTAAGTGTTGTCTCTGCACTTTTAAATCATGAGGGGAATCGTGGACGCCACTTTGTCTCAGAGCTGTTTTCCACTGTCACAGACATTTTCTATCATTGTGCTCCCGGACTGATTCATTGAAATCGATGAGGCTGACTCATTTCAACCACTCCCACACACACACACACACACATACGATAGACACACTGAACATATTGTAAATATTGGTATCTGGCGCACTGCAGTGTGTTTTTGTGCAACACATGTGAGCTAACTCCGCGATTGAAACGGTATCTTCGGAAATTCATAACTCGAATGTTCGTAAGTCGGGCACTACCTCTACATCGAAACACACCACAGATTTATGGAAATTCCGAGACATGAAACGTAAATAAAATGGACCAAAATATGATGACATTATTGTGATTCTCTAATAAAACATTGTTAGCTTTGGAGCTCTGTGTGTGATATAAGAAGAATAAAACGTTTTGTTATGTGCTATTAACGGCAATGAATCAAAGCTTCCCAGAGCATTTTGTTCTTTATGCAAATAAATCAATTAAGAACCGGTTTATTAATAGTTAATTCCATTTATAATTTTCCCAGTACAGTTGCGCCTCTGAACTGAAAAACATACTTTTTATTTTTTTCAAGTGACGTATTCTATCAATTTGTGGTAAAATTATTCCGGGCGCCAGTTCAACCAAAAAACTCTCCCAATTAAAAAATTTAACTAATAATGTTTGTCTTGCTTAATGTTTCTCCGTAGCTCACATATCTGTTAACTTGTAAACCATAAGAGGTTACTTACAATTATTTTATTTGGTTAATTTCGGTAAATTAGTTGGGCTTCATGTCACTGAGGAGGAAATGTGGGTCTTTATTAGTAATTAACTGACTATTAATCTGTAAAATGTTCGATGCAAATGGAGATTATAATATTGTGACAGTAGTCTAACTGTGACAGAAACGAGCTAGAGAGCGGTAATGATATAATCTGGGATGACAGGAGGACATGGGGACGTGCTTTCTAATCCGAAATGAAGTGTTAAATATAGATCTTGTGGCATTTATAATTGTTTTACATGTGTGCGCGCTAACAACAATGTTTGTGTTTACATTATAATGAAACGTCTGTGTGTCCAGGCCCCAGACATGAGCAGTGCGGAGGACTTCCCTACATTCGGCTCTGGCGTGGCGCCGAAACAGACGTCTGCCTGGGGGCCTAAAAAGTTCTGAATGAAAATGAGATGTACTTTATCCATCTGTTCATATAAACGTCAAAGAGAAATCGCAAAACATTTTTGAACGTGTACCTGCAGCGCCCTCCAGGGGTGATCTCGTGCTCTTTCTATCAGCCAGCCGCGGTTCGGGCAGATCTGAACTCGCATCACCTGCACTCGTCTCCATTTTCACGTTTAAATGAAATCTCCCGTTACGTTTTTAAACTCTCAAACAGCTACGATTTCTACTGGCACTGATGTTTAACTTTTATAATATAGAGAACCTGTAGTTCACTGTGTGGCTGATTTTATTTTATTTTTTCAAATAGCTTTTAACGAACGTGTGTGAGTCAGGGCCTCGTTTATAAAACGCTGTGCATATACAGAGCAGTCAGTTCAAGCCAGCAGTCCCAGAGTGTCCCCAGAGTGTCCCCAGAGTGTCCCCAGAGTGTCCCCAGAGTGTCCCCAGAGTGTCCCCAGAGTGTCCCCAGAGTGTCCCAGAGTGTCCTATATGTTAGTAAGGAAGGGAGTTATTGGAACAGAAGATGTTTCAGATCTACTAATGAATCGGTTTGGACGTCCTGACTAGAAAAGTTCTTTTCTATTTTTTACTTTTTGAATCCTGAGTGATGAAGCAAAATATTGTTTTTTTTTTAAAGTTTTCACCAGAGTCTCAGAATTTTTTTTGAACGTGTTTTGTGCACATTTAAAAACGAGGCCGCACAAGGGCTTGGTGCTTTTTTTCTGTCCCGTTTATTATTATTATTATTATTATTAGTCCTGGAACCAGGAAGTAGCGATTTGTATATCCTCCTCCTCCTCCGGAGATGAATCTGTGAAGAATATTTATTATATTGTTAATCTCTCTCTCTCTCTCTCTCTCTCCCTCTTTTTTATATTTTTTCAAACACTTATTATTTATTTCATCTGTAAAGTACATCTTTGCAAATGCATGTATATATTTGTTTGTTTTTTTTAATTATGTGTTTTCACTTAAGATTTAGTGACAGGATGGTTGGAAGAGAACTTTTTAAATGCAGGGTAAAAAGAAAAAGGTAGTTGTTTATTTATTTCTTATTTGTTTGGTTGTTGTTGTTTTTTGTTTTAAAGGGGCAGTTTGTTTGTTTGTCAAGTGCCGAAACTCGAATCAGATTTCTCCCTCATCAGCCCGACTTGTTCTAAAGTATGAATATATACAGTATATTAAATTTATTAGATGAACAAATGCGATTTCAGAACCAAGAAAAACAAAAAAAAACTAATAAATCTGTTGGATAAAAATGTTGCGGATTACAGTTTTTTTTTAAGTGTATTCTAGGAGCAGTGTGACAAACAGGATTGTAACCTCTTTTAAAATTACAAACTGCACTTTTTAATGTTTTCCGCTCTTATGATATTTTGTGTACAGAAACTATTTATAAATCTTTTTCACCTCCATGCCTCGTGGATTCCTTTTAAATCATTAATTTAATTTTTAAAGCTTTCACCTTGCCAAAAAAAAAAAAGAAAGAAACCTGCTGCTGCTGATTTCCTCATATACGCTGATGTACACAGTGTGATTTGTGAGTAAACATTTTATGAGATTACACATGAAACTTTGCTTCACTTTAATCCCGAAATCCTGGTGCCTCATGAATTTAAAGATTAAAAGAGTCGGGCTTTTCATTTCCGCACTAATCGACAGGCACGACTAACGAGATTTTCAATTAAAGTGCCGGAGTTTTACAACAATTATTATCCTGTAATAATGAGCTTGAATAAAGTGAAGAACTCCGTGTGCACTGATGAGGAAATGTTCCCTTTTTCCGCGTTCGAGATTTCAGTTTGTAGAATCATGATGGAATTTTAATGTGTGTGTGTTCTGTGTGTTTATTCTGATTACGGCAAACAGAGTCGGTTACACTCTCGGCCTTAAGCAGTAGTTACAGGATATTTTGGACACAGTTTGATTAATATGCAACTCTGCAATAAAACAGATTTTTTTCCTACTGGAAAAATAAAAATGATTAAAAAAAAACAAACCTGTTTGATTCTTTGTTTGATGTAAAACCAACGTATTTGCAACGAGAACAAATAGTATATTTTGGGAAGTATGTTTAATGCTATAAGAGACTGTAAAAAAAGGATTATTCAAAAAAAGATCTAGATTAAAAGATTATGCAAAATTATTGGCACCCTTCGAAAAAACAACAACAACAAAAAAAGACTATTTTAATTCAAGGGGGTTTAAAGATTAGGAATTACAGCACTTCTTGTATTTGCCCCCCCCCCCCCCTTTTTTTTTAAGAAACCAAAAGTAATTGGATGGAAATTAGTTGCTTGGCTGATTTGTGCTGTTGTAAGAAAAATCCCCATATAATTTGATTTACTATACAAAAATTAGAGTTAATAATCGAATACACTGTTGTATTTTTAAAAGGTCATTGAAAATGGGATTTAGATGGACTGTACGTACTCCTAACCTACCTTAAACACGCACAGAACTCTCAGAGGTCCTGCTTATCATCAGAGAACTGCTTGGACTCCTGAGGGCTGAGAAACATTTATTATTTATGATGATCATGAGGAGTGCTGATTGGAGCTCCACACCACCCTGCAAAACTGATGCTTGCCTACAAAGAAAAAAAAAAAGGTCCAGCTCCAACTTACCTAGCTCTAATCACACCTCGCACCACACCTCACCTCACCTCACCACGCTCCCACAGATCCTCCAGCACAGCTCGTCTGGTCCGACTGTCTTTCAGGGATCGAGGAAGACATGCGTCTAGACTGTTTTCTGTTCTGAAGTTCGAAACCACCAGGACTCTTCCTAGAGCTGGCCGGCCATCTAAACTGAGTGATCGGGGGTGAAGGGCCTTAGTCAGGGAGGTGACCAAGAAACCGATGGTCACTCTGTCAGAACTCCAGAGGTCCTCTGTGGAGAGAGGAGAACCTTCCAGAAGGACAACCATCTCTGCAGCAATCCACCAATCAGGCCTATATGGTAGAGTGACCAGACGGAAGCCACTCCTTAGTAAAAGGCACATGGCAGCCCGTCTGGAGTTTGCCAAAAGGCACCTGAAGGACTCTTAGACCATGAGAAACAAAATTCTTAGGTCTGATGAGACTCTCTGGCCACTCTACCATATAGGCTCTGAATTTACCACAGGTGGACTCCAATCAAGCTGCAGAAACATCTCAAGGATGATCAGGAGAAACATGATGATGCGTCTGAGCTCAATTTTGCAAAGGCTGTGAAGACTTATGTACATGTGCTTTCTCAAATGTATTTATTTTTTAATAAATTAGCAAAAAAAAAAAAAAAAAACTCAAGTAAACTTTTTTCATGTTGTCATTATGGGGTGTTGTGTGTAGAATTCTGAGGAACAAATGAATACACTTACTTGTATGCTCACATGTGACTGTATTACTCTCATCAGGGCGACACCACAGTGCTTGAATGTATGAAATAATGGTGATGATCATGGACAAGACCAAGGAAATGATTGTGGAGACAAGAAAGGAAAAGAAAACTTGAAAAGCATTCAAAGGCTTGAGGTTGAGAGGGTGAGCAGTGGGTGAGACAGGTGTCTACGTCAGCGGTGACCTCACCTGGACCCAGTCGGTCACGAAAGCACAAGAACAGCTGTATATCTTGAGCAGCCTGAGAAGATCCATCACGTTGCCACAGATCCTCTTACAGCTGCAATGGGAAAAACACCGCAACTGAAATCCACCCACCCCAACACTGGCCGTTCACACTCTCGAGGAGTGCGGAATGTAAGACGTCTAGACGTCCGGTGGAAAAATTTCACAGTACAGAGAAATGTGTTTCTCCTTGTTGTGTACATGACAATAAAGGAATAAGAATTCTGGCTTGTATTTTAAATAAAAGACTCGTTAAAATGAAATTAGAATGAATTATTCTGAAATAGAATGAATTATTTAGACTCGTTTAAATAAAAGACTCGTAGAAATGTAAGCATGTCATGTCTCATATATAATATTTTCTTATGAGTGCCAATAATTTTGAGCTGACTCTTTAAGGATGAGACTTGATGGCAAAGGTTTGGATGATGTGTAATTTTTTTTTTTTTTATATATATATACACATTTTTATTTTCTTACAAATCAGGAAGATAATAATAGTGTTATGTAACAGGCTGTACAACGTAATGTAATACAAATAAAACAAACAAATAATACAAAGTAACGATTGAAACAACAAAAAACAACAACAACAACAAAAAAAAAGCAGCAAACGGGCCGTCTCGAACCCCGAAAGAGTGTGTGTGTGTTTTTTTTTTTTCACATTTCAGTTTTAGAGCAAGCATACGTTCAGACACGGCCCTTGGCGACGAGTTGGGCATAAAAAATTCCACTCGAGTAGTTTATACTTGGCAACGTAAATCTTTTTTTTTTCCTTTCATTTAAGTTTATATTATATATATATGTTTTGGGCGGAGATAGAAAATCTCTCTAATTTAAAGAGTTGACACCATCAACAAAAAATAAATAAGGGCTTAAACCTGTGCAAAAAAAAAAAAAAAAAAAAGATAAACCCAGTGTAAACTCAAATCATCCTAAACTTCATTTCCCACAATACATTGCGAAACAAATTTTCGCTTTTCTTGATTGATTTCACATTCAACAGTTTCAGAACACTGGAGCGTAAAAAAAGGGGGCGAGGGAGGTTGAAGGGTTGGTGTGGGGGCAAATATTTACGAGCACAAATGATCTCTAATTCTCACTCATGTAAAACAGTAAAAGCGCCGTCTGGACACTTTTTTTTTTTTTTTTTCTTCTGTTAAACATAAAATAACAATTAGCTTTCGGTCTGAGAGGTTATCAGTTATCCTGTAGTTCCAGTTCTGGCCATCGGAGTGCGCTACGAGTTCTGGCTTCACTTCACGAACATGATCGGGGGGGGTTTCTCTCTATAATAAAGGTTGTGAGGGGGAAAAAAATTAAATTAGAAAAGACAGACAGGACAGCAGTTCCACTCTACACAAGCTGAGGATCTGAGGTGGTGTGTGTGTGTGTGTGTGTGTGTGTGTGTGTGTGTGTGTGTGTGTGTGTTGTTGTTCTATATTAGAGCTGTAACACTGTGTGTAACCCAGAGCGTGATTGTTCTCCTGTGTGAAGTGGAACACAAACACACCGACTCGCACTGACGCTCCTCCTGAAGTCAAGTCTCTGTGTAGCTTCAGGACCATTTGTTGATTTGTCTCTTTAACAACATGTTTGTTTTTTTTTATTTTTCCAAATGATGCTCACGAGATCCGGGGCTGTGCTGTGAGGACGAGAGCGGAGGAGTCCAACCTTCTTAGAGAGAGAGAAGAGAGAGAGAGAGAGAGAACAGAGACGGAGATACATAGAGAGACAGAGAGACAGAAAGAGATGGACATGCTGAAAAAGAAAGAAAGGCACTGAGAGAGAAAATAGGAAGAAAAGAAAGAGGCAGTGTGTGTGTGAGAGAGAGTGAGAGAGGATAAGAGTGAGAAATAGATATTGAAAAGGGAAGAGAGAGCAAAAGAAAGAAAAATGAATGGATAGAGAGATACTGAAAGAGAGAGTGACAAGAGAAGAAAAAGTGACAGACAACAAGAGACCGTGAAAGAAACAGACGGAGCAAAAGTGAGAGAGTGTGAGAGAAAGAAGGAGAGAAAAGCAAATAGACAGAAAACAAAACTGAGAGAAAAGGCAGTGAATCTTCAAAGCGAGAAAAAGGCAAAGAAAGAGGGAGACCAGAGACAGAAAAAGAAATCAATGATATCAAAGAATCAAAGAACAAGAATAACAGACAAGAGACAAAGTGAGAAAAACAGAGAGAGAGAGAGAGAGAGAGAATCCCCCACTGGGAGTCGAAACATAAAGTGCAGGAAGTGTCTCCAAAAAAAGAAAAAAAAAAACACCAGCGCAAAGCTTCATTTTGTTCTCTGAAGCAGGACCAGCATCCCGAGCCTCTCTCTCTCTCTCCGTCTCTCTCTCTGTCTCTCCTCTTTCTCCCTCACTCCACGCGGACGAGCAGGCCGTACAGCAGCAGTCCTCCTTGCTCCTTGGTGATCCACTCGATCTCCGTGTTGTTGAACCGGGGGTCGAGCGGCTCGCTCAGGCCCAGAGACTGAGGCCCGACCTTGTAGGAGCCTGGACGCACACACACCTGGAAGCCCACCTGGACGTGGTGACATCGCAGTGAGCGAGGGTCTCGGAATCTGCAGGAGAGAGAGACAGAGAGAGAGACAGAGAGAGAAGGTAAACAAGTAACTCTCACCCTGGTCTCACATCGCTTCACACACAGCCTGAACTAAACTCCACATCTACAGAAAAAAAAAAAAAAATCTCAGGAGGTTAAAATGACAAAGACAGAAAAACAGAACAAGTAGGACAAAATGACAGAGTAAGAATAAGAGAAGGAAAGAAAATGAGATGAAGACTGAAAGTAAGTGTGAGATACAGAAACTGAGAAATGAAGAGAAATAGAAAGAGGAATAAAGAGAAAGTGAGAAAATATACTGAGTGAAAGAGAGCAAGAACCAGAGAGAGTGGTTTTAAACACACTTTATTGTGAAACAATAAAAATAAACCTACGTTGCATTTTTTCTTACATGTATGTACACACACGCACACACACTCGCATATAAACACACCTACTTACTGTACAGAGAGAGAGAGAGAGAAAGACAAAAAGAGGGAGGGTAAGAGAAACAAAGTACAGTGGAACCTCGGATTACGAGTAACGCGGTTTGCGAGTGTTCCGCAAGATGAGCAAAGATTTTTAATAAATTTTGACTTGGAAAACGAGCGTTGTCTTGGTTTACGAGTACCGAGTATCATGTATCACGCATGCGC
>JAQMYG010000006.1:24695899-24713778 GCA_030014215.1 Clariallabes teugelsi
TATAAAGAGAGAGAGAGAGAGAGAGAGAGAGAGGAAGTGAATTAGGCCCCATAACACACA
Organism: Clariallabes teugelsi; assembly: GCA_030014215.1. Classification (NCBI taxonomy): domain Eukaryota; kingdom Metazoa; phylum Chordata; class Actinopteri; order Siluriformes; family Clariidae; genus Clariallabes; species Clariallabes teugelsi. Next base: position 24,695,960 of record JAQMYG010000006.1, read on the forward strand.
ATACAACACACTAAACACACACCTGGGGATGTAAAGTGATAGAATAAGTAGCAGAGACTGAAGGTTCTTGCTCAGGTTCCTGCCTAATCAGTCCCTGGGCTGCGGTATGAACAATCTTCTGTATCTCTGTAGCTTTTCATTGGCATTTTTGTAAATGATACAGTACATGATTGTCGCTCTGTGCCTCCATACCTTATTCTCTTTTCCCTTAGCCTCGGGTAGAATATACTGGAAATCCTGACTCTGAAGACTCAGCAGTGTCCCATGCCAAGATCCAAACACCTCGATTGTGACTCCTCGCTCTTCTGTCTCCACTCCAGGAAGATCTGTCACAAGACAGAGAGCAATTGTTATTAATAACACAACACTATAACAGGAGTCAAAGGGTTTTTAAAATGCAATGTGTACCAAAAAAGGTTTTTAAATAGTATAAGTATAAATTTTGTATAAATGTTCCTTTTTGTATGTGATGCACTGTTTATTACAAACATTTTTATCTCACATACATTTTAACTTCATATTTATTTGCAATAATAATAATAATAATAATAATAATAATATCTCATCTATTTTTATCTAGGAACCTCTAGTCTAAATAGGGACCGTGGAGTCCATTGTTTAATACCGTAGTATTTAATCCCGTAGTATATACAACCAACAACCTGTCTCTGAACGTGGACAAAACTAAAGACTTCAGGAGAGCACAGAAGGAACACTCTCCATTAAACATCAACGGTTCTTAAGTAGAGATTGTCAAGAACACTAAATTCCTTGGTGTTCATCTGGAGGAGAACCTCAACTGCTCACTTAACACCAGCTCTAAAACCAGGAAAGCCCAGCAGCATCTCTACTTTCTGGACCCGGACTGAGAAAAGCCTGTCTACCTCCTCCTATTCTTGCCACATTCTACAGAAACACTATAAAGAGCATCCTGAGCATCTGTACAACTGCCCAGTTTGGGAACCGCATGGTCTCGGATTGCAAAACCCTGTAACGGATAACGAGGACAGCTGAGAAGCTCATCAGGGTCTCTCTTCCCTCCATCACAGACAACTACACCACACGCTGCTTCCGCAAAACCACCAGCAGTGTACAGTAGATGGCCAGACACCTTCTGGCCGGATAACCTTCTGCTATTTGGAAGAATGCGGGCCACACAACTTAACATTTACATTTAGGCACATGCTCTTATCCAGAGCAACTTACAAAAGTGCTGAAATTTCCTCCATTGGATGGATCCTTAAACTGGGTTACTAGGTTACTAACTAAGTACCAGTCAAACACAGTTTTTTTAGGGTAGGGGTAGGAAGAGATTTACCCAAATACTAAAGAAACAGATGAGTCTTAAGTCATCGTTCAAAAACTGTTAGAGACTCAGGAAGTTCATTCCATCACCCAGGTGCCAGAACAGAAAACAGTCTGGATGAATGTCTTCCTCAGTCTCTGAGAGAGCAGTGCCGGAGGATCGGAGGGAACGTGGTGCGGTGCGTGGTGTGATTAGGACCGAGAGGTAAGTGGGTGCTGGGCCGTTTTTAGCTTTGTAGGCGAGCATCAGGATTTTGAATTTGGTGTGGGCAGCTACAGGAGGCCAGTGCAGAGAGCGGAGAAGTGGAGTGGTGGTGTGGGAGAACTTGAGAAGGTTGAAAACGAGACGTGCAGCTGCATTCTGGATCAGCTGCAGAGGACGAATGGTGGACAGAGACAGACCTGTCAGTCTTGAAATAACAAGAGGCTGAACGAAAGAAATGTTCGGATTCTTCTGATGTTGTAAGGAAGAAATCGACAAGAGCCATCAGACTCGTCAACATCCGGGGACTGGAGTGAGAGACACTAAATTGGACGCCACTCCTTTTCAATCTTCGTATAATTTCTCTTTTTTGTACATTCTTGAACTGGCTGATAAAACAATGAAAATATTGTACTTTATTGATCTGCATCATGGCTGCTAAGCGATATGTCATATTTACGCTCATGATATTTATGATCAATATATTGCGTTGTCTTGTATTTACTGTTTTACTCTCGTCAGAACTCTGTACTGTACTTGCTGCAATGTTTTTAACTGTGCGCATCGCCTTGTGCTTTGATTTGCACTGTTTGCACTCATGCACTTCATGTATTAAGGGTCATTAGTGTAATTCTTTTTAGTTATGAACAGTCTTGTGTAGTTCTATTGAAGCCACTTTGACTTTGACTTTGACTCCCTTTAGTGTGCTTTGTTTCTTGATTTCCCTGTTTTTCTCACACTGTTTAATCACTTTGCTTTCTAAACGCCTGAAATCTGCTGTATAAATAACATCAGCAATATTAAACACCCACCAGATGTATTAAACACAGCTAATCCACTTCCAGGAAAGTAGCTGCCTTTCTTGATTTCCTGAAAGCACGGCAACGGTTTCCAGGTCGGCTCTGTGTCCCAGACGGTGCTTATGTTCAGCCAGTTTGCAGCCCGTATGCACCCGTCCATCTGAGGGTAAAACTGAGACAGAGAGCAGGAGGAGAGAGGGATGAGCTCACAGAAGTGTAAAAAGAAGAGGTCGTATGTAAGATCATCTGACTGACTGAATGCAGGAGCTTCTTCTGATCCACCAGCATGCCTCCAAGAGCCAGGCGCAGTTTCCCCGTCAGCACTTTGTCGGTCTGATCCGACTCCATTCCCACCACCAGCTCCACCTTATGGTTGATCTCCACCACCACGTACTTGCCCTCGTTGCGCAGCTCCAGCTGACATCACAAATGGTTAAAAAACCATCAGAAAGAACAAACGTTAAAGTATAGACATAATACAAAAAAATGCAATCTACTTAAAAGATACCAAAAACTGCATTTAAAAAATTTTGGCACCTACAATCAGTATTCTCTCACTTTTATTCTAAAAAAAAAAAAAAAAAAAAAAAAAGCATCAATGCTCAAGAATGTTTATTTTTAAAAATAGTTTTAGCGCATTTTTTTCTTTGGGAAAAAAAAAAATCCTGTTTCATAATTATTTGCACCCCTGGCCCTTTTTCCATCTTCCTGGCTTTGTCTTGTCGCTCTATTTCTGTTTTCGGTTTTAGGCGTCATGCCGATCTTTTTCTTAGCCTTTTTTTCCTTTTTTCACTTTTCTTCTTTGGAAGATTTTAATCTAGGAAAGTTCATCGAATGTTGAGAAACAAGCTGGTTTAGCTAGTGTAGTTAGCTTAGCACACGTCACAGAAAACACCACCACTGCATTTCTTCAGTCCAACACCTTATTAGCAAATCTATTATTAATAATTAATGTATGCACTTTGTAAGATGAAGCTCTGTGGAGCAGTTACGCACTAAATTATCATTAATTAAAATGTTATCCAAGGTCTAGCGTCATCACATGGTAAAATGATTCATATCCATTGGTAATATTATTGAGATATTTATTTTTATTATTAATCATTATCTCATTATTGCATCATTTATTAGAATCGGAGATTTTATAATGCAGGTTCAAAATGAAAAAGACTTTCTGTGTGGGTAATTTTTCTTTATTCCTTAATTTTTTGGGTCTTTCCTTAAAAGTTCTAGATTTTGATTGATTTCATGATCACATGCCTAATGATTCGAGTTTTATGACGCATCTCGTGTTACGTTCCTTCTCCACTGCCGTCTTGGCACCAATTTTTTAAAGCTTGATCATCTACGGCTGTTTCTTGTTTCCCCTGCAATTGTTTTTTGTACATCGTGTCGTGCGTACATCTGTGTCCGCCATTGCTCCTATTTCTCAGCGTTTCTTCACAGTTCGTACTGTTTCCTGGATTTGACCCTTGCCTTCGTTGTTTAAATGATTATTAATCCCAGTGTATCGTTCCCTGCTACATACTGTTTGTCTCTGACTTTTGGATTTTGCTCACTGAAACTCAAGCCAAGCGTACACACTGAGCGCTCATCGTCTGCCTCGTCTCACAGGTTCAACACGATTGGGAACTGCAGTGGAAAATTTGAAGTTTCTCAGTTCTGTGGTGTAGGAAATATTATTTTCCAAAGGAAAATGTTGCATCATATTTGGATTAGACCAATCGAAATACTTAGGAGTCGGTTTTAAATTCTCATTAGAGATTTGCTCTTTCAGTTTCTTGAAGCTTGACGTAGTTCATTTATCCTTGAAGCAGAACAAGTGACTATCATCACGTTATGTTACTTGACCAACATATAGACAATATAAATACAAAATAATGTCCATTTTCCCGAATGTAACTTCAGACCTTCATCCTTTCAGACCAATCCTTTATAAAGAAATGTTTAAAATGTTATTATGCCATAATAAAGTTATACCTCTATACTGTATATGTAGAGGTAATATTTAAACTTTATAATGTTAACTCACTGGATAATATTTGCATGTAAACATTTCCTTTTGTAAAAGTAGATTAGAATGGACCTATTGATGGATATATTGTTAATTTGTTGAAGCTAAAATGAAATGAGAAGCAAATAATCCTCACTGAGAACAATACGCTCATAATCTCACACTTAATATTCAAAAACACAATATGCTCCCGTATTCTTATGTTCACTGTGTTGAACCTTATACACTCTTATCCAAGTAACTTACGATCATGGGGCATTGGCTCTCATGGAGCTCAGTGTCAGTAACTGGACACAAATTTCAGTTTTTGTCTTTAAAACAACAACAATAAATCTTAGAAAAATATTTCGTATTATTCCTTCTCTCCATTCCCATTAATCCAGAGTTGTTTTGGTGCTAAAATTAACCAACGAGCTCAGATGTCCCAGATGTTTATCAGCAATTACCGTGCAGATCAATGTTACAGCCTGTTCACTTCATTTGCTGTTTAAACATAGAAACTGAGTAATGCTGAAAAACCATGATGTAACAGCAGAAAAATCAGGTGGATTTTCCAAATTACGGCAAATTACAGTATGAATATGTAAAGGTCACCTATTTCGCCGTTTTGTTAACAAGTTAATACAGGTCTGAGAGCTCCCACCAAATGTGTATGTGTCAATGTTTCAGCTGAAATACCCCTCAGACGTGTTCTTTCATACCTGTTTCACTCTTCTTACAAAAACATTTCAGTGTCTGTGAGCCACGCCCCATTAGAGAGCCTTGCTTGTTTGTACACTCACATTGGAGACCTGTTTGTGTGTCTTAACATGACTTAAAACTGAAATTTGCCTAATACTTGATCTGAATTAAAATTATGAAATTGTGACTTAAATGATTTAAAATGAATTTCAGCATATTTGCATTATATTATTAAAAAAAAAAATTCCCCCTGATTTTCTCCCTAATTTAGTCGTGTGCAATTCCTCCCTGTCACTAGGGGGCTCCCACATTAAGGCTACCACTCAGTCGGGAGGGCCGAAGACCAGCCGATCGCATCTTTTCGAACTGCTCGCTCACGCACCGTTGGGGGCGGAGTAACACTCTCAGCGCTATCCGCTCCTTCCGCATGCGCGAGCTCACAGACGCTCCTGATTGGCTGTAGATCCGTGATTAATGTGGGAGCACGAGGTACCTCTCATCCCTCCCCACTGAGAGAGCTCGGCCAATCAGCTCTCTCTAGACCTCCGGCTGCGAGAGGTTACAGCATCACTCGGGAATCGAACTCGCGCCGAACTCGCTCGCTTTTTGTTTTTAAACAAAAAGATCCCGAGGATGTATTTTGAACAGAAAATAGATTACTTTTTTTATGTCCAGGATCACACTGTTCACTGCGTTTTTGTTTTTCACGTTGTGAAAACTAATTAATCTTTATTTTTAATAAATGAAAAATTCAAAGTTAGTGTGTGCAATCCCCCCCCCCCCCCCTCTAAAAATAGAGAATATTTGGTTGGATATTGCAGTTTCATTTTAAAAAACAAACAAACAAACAAACAAACAAACAAACAAACAAACAAGCAATTTTTGTTTGCAATATTTAAGTTATGCTTTAAGTTTGTAAATAAGCATTTTGACACATACCCTTTATTTTCAATCATCAACTATTTTCCACCACTTCTCATCTGTCCTACAAATAAAACTTCTCTTTTTTCCCCATGTTTTCCAAAGTTCAACTTCTCATGTTTGACTTGATTCATATCTGCAGCTCTATCCATGGCTGCGGTTCAGGAGAGCTCTTGTTTCTAGGTGAAAGGATGACTTTCTTCTATTGCCAAAAACAGGCTTCTCTTAAATTATGTTGCTGTATGGAGGAAGGAAATCAGCGTCTCTTTCTATGAGCGTTAACTTGAAAAGACGCAGTGGCTCAGAGAGACGCACGTATTAATCTTCACGCTCTGACCTTTGTGTGAGTGAGAGTGCCAGAGAGACAGTAGGTGTGAAGTAAAACTGAATAAAAATCTGGTAGAATAATCATATATTTTTTTATTTCTTCCTTTTTAGTCTGTTAATTAAACTGGTACTTTTGGCCATACGATGGGCGTTCAACTCAAACCGGGACTTGTGATGAAATTTCTAGTGAATGTAGTCGTAGAAGCGATTGACATTTACAGAAGACTTCAAGCGCAGTACGGTGATGAGATTCTTAGCCGCAGTAAAACATTTGAACGGTGCGAACGTTTTAAAGAAAGCCGTAGCTCCGTGAATGATGATCCCGGCCGAGGTGGCTCAGAGCCCACTGCAGTCATTCCTGTGAACATTCAGCGAGTGGAACGTCTGATCCTTAAAAAATCGACAGGGGAAATTGAGGAAGAGGTGCATCTGTGTGTGTGACTTGTACACACACTCCCCACTACAGTCCTGACCTCACTCCAAGCCATTTCCACATGTTTGAGTTTATTAAAGGAGTTCCTGGGAGGCCGGAGTTTCAGATGTGAATCAGACAGGCAGTCCGATGATGGCTCTGGCGTTCTGAAAAAACTTTCTTCCTTGATGGTGAAACACAGAATACTAGTGAAACACTGGGATAAGTGCATTAGTGTAGTTGGGGATTATATAGAGAAATAAGGTGAGTTTTTACTCTCAGAACTGTGCTCTGTTATTCTGCTTAATCAAAAGTCCCGGTTTGACTTGAACACCCCTCATACAGTATCTTTAGCACATTAAATTACCAATTGACCATAGGGTTAGGGTTAGGGTTATTTACAAATGTCAAAATGTTTGTACATTCATCCTTTCATCAATATGTTGTTAGTATTGTTTATCCTGCACAGGCTCATGGGATGCCGGCCACTAAGCCACCAATTTGCACATTTATTTGACATTAAGCCGCTAATGAATCAATGAAACTATTATTTTTTTTATTAATAATATTAATTCATGTAATTATTGGGTTTCCTGATTGTTTTTTTAGAGGCTGATGATTAATATCAGCATGTCATTTAAATAATTTATTCGAATATTTTCCTCTTTTTCGGGTTTCCTCATTTTTTCCAGACTGATATCAGGAAGAAGAGATTGATGAGATTGACCTTTTTACTCCCATGTTGTCCTTCTTTGCATCATACTTTCCATGGCTACCAGGGCCATACGCTCAAGTGTGGGTGGAAAGTCCCCCCCCCCCCATCCTCCCAAATGGTTCGCTTATTCCCTGATGATGTACATATGTTTTGTTTTAGTTCTTAATTAGTTCGTCTGTTTATACCCTCCTGTATTTTGGTATATTCTGATATATTTGGTTTATTCTTCGTGAAACGTCGTCAGTGCTATTCTGTTTTTTTCTAGCCATTGTTTTGTTTCTTAGCGTGTGTATAGCTTTGCCTTGTTTCAACCCACGCTTGTGAGTTTACCATTTCATGAGTATAAACTGCGTTTGATTAATGCTGTCTGAGTTTTTTTGACCTCTGACATGCTCCCAGACTGTAATACTTGGATTAATTACTGTACATGCTGATTCTATACACTTGCATCCTGCAAAGTTCATTTGAGACTATTCCCCCTGCGGGTGCCAATAATAAAAGTGCACACTCTTTAAGAAATCATCAATTGAAGATTAACATACTTATCGTTTCATCCACACCAAGTATTGATTATACAGCCATTTCCTGCTCATTTCTAAAAGTAATTACTTCCATAAAAGTAGTATGTAAGGTGATTTATTAGACAACAGGAAAACTCTTACCTTGTGCCAAGCTCCATCATTCAGTCTCGGTCCTCCTTTTACACTGACCAGCATGTCTGCTTTCCTGATCTGCACTTCAGGGATTCCGTCACGCAGAGAAAGAACAAACCAGTCCTGGCCCTCTTTGGTGTCTCCGTAGAAGATGATGCCTTCCGGGTCGAAGGTGCGAAACTCAAAGTGGGAGATGATGCTGCAGGTGAGAGCAGACAAGGAACATCACCTACTGCTGGACTCGAGCAAACAAGAGTGCTGTTGAATTCCCTTTACATTTCTACAACAGCAGCTCTGACAGTAGTGCAGCTACAAATCACAGGTTTATATTAAAGCGCACTTTCTGATATGTTCCTCGCACAGGGGGCTTGTACAACGGATGCTCAACATTAACATGTTTAAGACATGTCTAATCAACGATTTGTAGACATTTATGGAAGGAGTCTCCAGTGTTAGCACTTTTTTACAGTCAAAGATAAAGCTGTAATGTTCAGGACTACATCATCAATATGTCATAATTTTTACAGTTTTTTAAATTTTATTTTTAGTGCTTTCTCATCTTCCAGCATACCTGATTTAACTAATCAACTAATTAAATGCCTTTCCTTAATTGAAGTGGGTGTGGTCGGGCAGGGAAAACACTAAACTATGCAGGTCAGGGGTCCGCCAGGAATAAAGTTGAGAACCACTTGTATAGGTTACACTGCCTGGCACAGAAGGATCAAATTATTAGCCTGCATCAAGTAAAGAAAACTTTTAAATAACTAGAACTGTGTTAAAAACAATTAACACATCATTAAAAACAATATTTAAAAACTTCATAAATGAGCATTATCGGAGATCACTTTGTGAAGTTTCATAGTTAAAAAAGTATAAATAAGAGCACTTTCATACACACACACACACACACACACACACACACACACACACACACACACACACACACACATAATGTGATGAGAACTCACAGGATTGGGACTAAACAGCTGTGTGTCCATAAGAAAAGCACTTGTTAGTGAGACTCATCAGAAAAAAGGTTTCCTAGAGAGCATAAAGATTGGACTTTGGAGCAATAAAAGGTCATGTGACCTGATGAGTCCAGATTGATCCTATTCCAGAGTGATGGGCGTGTCAGGGTAAGAAGGGACGCGCAGGAAGCGATGCACCATCATGTATAGTGTCCACTGTACGAGCCTCTGGAGACAGTGTTATGATCTGGGGTTGATCACTCACTCAGGTCTAGACTCAGCAACGTTGTTGTGGCAATAAAATTAAGTCAGCTGCCGACCTGAATGTACTGAATCCCCAGGTTTTTTTTTTTTCCTAGGCAGTGGCCAATGCAATTAATATGCAATTTGCACTTATTGTTGCATTTATTATTATAATGTATTGCATTCATTCTGGGGGAAATTTCTGAAACACTCCCAGACTGGATGCTGTTTCAGGAAAATAATCAGCTATGGGGTGGTTACAGTAACTAAACATAACTAAAAGTAACCATAAAATCTCTTCATCTTGTACTTTATAAAAAAAACTCATTATCACTGATTTATCATGTGAATTGCTCACGTGATATCATCTGGTTGCTGCAAGATCCTCCAAAAATGCCAGAACAGGGCCAATGTACTGTAAGACTAATAACAATGTGACTAGTATAAATTAAAAGGTGATGAGAAATAAGTTCTGTTAAGCAGGTGAACCAATTATGTTACAATATACAAGGAGAGTCAAAGAAAGGTAAAGTCATTCTAGAGCAGGAATTGGGTGAGGCTCGCTGATTTGCCAACTGGTGCACAAGCAAATTATGCAATACTTCCAGGAGAACATTTCCCAATGTTAGTACACCTTATCATCAAGAAATTCAAGGAAACCTGTCAAATCCTAATGCATTAAGGGGAGGACCGAAATCCACTTGCATGTGATCTCTGATCTTAAAAAACCGTCATGCTTCTGTAGTGGATATCATGATGTGGGCTCGGGGTCACTTCGATAAACCTTTGTCCAGTAACACCATTTGTCCTTGCATTTACAAATGCAATTTAAGGCTTAAGGAAACTATGCATCAATACTGTCCAGAGAAGTCAAAGACGTCTCCAGGCTCTGTCACATCTGAGACGGACAGTGGCAGACTGTCTAATAGGTTTTGGAAACAACAGCCGTCATGTTCTCTGAATCAAAGAAGACAAGGATCATCCAAGCTGTTATCAGCGCCAGGTCCAAAAACCATCATCAGTCGCGGTATCAGGGTGCCACTGTCCGTCTAAATAAATGAGTTACTGCAATTATTTCATTTTAATGCCTAAAGAGCATACGATTCAGAACAAATCCATAAACATGACTCGTCTCCAAAAAAACCTACTGTTAACCATTAACGGTTCCTCTAGACTGACCTGCCAATGGAGGAGAGATTTACACTGAGGTGTATTGCAGGCTCCCAGGCAGTGGATTTATGACCGAGGTTGATGACCTCACTTCCTGGCACCTGAGATAAAAGAAATCCCAGTTAACCACACACGCAGGCACTAATGCAGACTTCAAACTTAGTGTTTACACAAAGATCTTTCCTAACTTTCTGGTATTTTGATCTTTACCACAAATTGCTTTGAAATCCTCGTTTGTATATAAAAAGAAATAAGTATGTAAATGATCAATATGAGTGAACCTCTGCGCGGACATACAGTACGTACGTGGCTAAAAGATTAATTTGATACTTTTAGATATTTTTCTTCAGTGAGCTTGTGTGAGAAATCTCAACAGCATTCATTAAAAGTTACAACCTTCTGTTCAAATACACCCCTTTTTAAAAAAAAACAAAAACAATGTTTATTAATAAGTCAAGTCAAATTAGACGATATCTAACAAACTGGAATATTTACATGCTTAATAATAGTAGGTAGATAATCTGGATAAAGGTAACTTTTTGTATGTACTGTGTATTAATCTATTTATAAATGAGAACACATAGAAGACCTCACACAGACAATACCTTGAGGTCAGGATCGAACCAGGATCGAACCTTGTTTTGATCCAAATTCATCCTGTACTTGTTCACGATGCTGGGGCTTTTCGGAAACCAGTGGATTAATTTTGTATTGTTTTACATACAGTATTGCACATATTGCTCATATTGTAACTATCAGTATCATTTATATGTATATTCATCACTCAAACTGTATGTATACAGTATAAACTGATATTTTCATCACTGTATAGTCCTGTGCAAAAGTCTTAGGCACCCTGTGTTTTTTTATTTTTGTACAAACTTTGCTATACATGTTTTTATGACTTCATTATTAAGTCAGTACAAAAGAAAATTCTAATTAAAAAAAACGTCTTACATGAAAATACCTGAAGGCCAAAAAGGAAACAGCATATTATGTAAAAGAGCACTTTTCAGGAAAAAAAAAGCAAAAAGAAAGCTTTCCAAAAGGACTGCAGGTGGTCCTGCAGAATATTCAGTTAAACTTAGCAGCTCATTTCCTTATAAAACTGAATAACCTGTACCTGAGACTATATTTTAAACAAAGAGTCGACACACCAATTATTGACTCTGTTTCTTTAATTACTGTTTACTGCTTTTTATAGTATTTTTTAATTGTAGAAACGTTTTAATGGTGTATACCTAATTATCATAATTATTGTACATATGGATAGATGTACAAGAAATGCATTTAACATTAATTTTTTGTAACATCTGATAAAAACTGGTTGCACAAGAAATTTGGTATTATTGATTATGTATTAGTAGGCTCCCAGTTAAGTTTATCTCAGTTCCAGCTTGTGACCAAATGTAAAAGGTGTGAAAACTTATCCAAGGCAATGAAAGCCTTCACTCAACGTCCCCAAGTTCATAATTCCTCAAACAAAAACAAGAATAAAAGAATTTGTAGATAAATTAAAAAACTAAATTTTAACATCGTCCTAATGTGGCAATGTGTAGACTCAGTCCTGACTTTTTAGGGTGCACAAACTTTTGCTCATTCTCATGCATAATTACTATAAAATAGTTTATGTTAATCAAATATAAAGAAAATGTTTATTAATGTTAGTGACTTCCTCACAATGTAATTTTAAAATTAGTTTGCTGCAAAACTTAATTTAAAAAAAATCCAAACTCCACTTGTGCTGCTTGTGGTATAAAATAAACTCTAATCCTAAACCGTAACATCTGCACTTAATTTTAAATCAAACACGCACACATTTTTAAAAACAAATATTTTGGGGAAAATTCTGCCTAACCTTTATTGCTGAAGCCAAGCAAAGCCAGTTAAGGTTCAGGTAAAACCCGAGCAGCACGCTGGCTTTCCTCAGGTAGTCCATTCTTCAGCTGACCCGGAGCTGGACAGAAGGGCTGTGGAAGGAGCTCAGGACTGCCGTGAGTGATCATTAATCTCTCAGATTCTGAAGGTTTGGGTTGGTCTTACATCCGGCTGACTTTGGCACCGCAGAGCCGCTCTGTGAGATCAGATGGCAGACGTGTTTGCCTCAGGTATCGATCCTGGGCTAGTTGTTTTTTACTGGGACTGGCCAGGTTTATGCACGAGGTCACTGAGAAAAAAAATGTGTCCTTAGGAAACCTAAAAATATCTGAATCTAATAAAATTCCAGTGTGCTCATATCCATAGGGTTTTTATTTTGTATTTTGTATAAAGTTATTACAAAAATTATGTTGATTAAGTGATAGATGAGAAGGAAACACAAATATCCCATAAACTAATAACTGTCAGTTTTTAATCCAGAAAAATCACATGACCTGTACACATTTGGTTTTTAGACATTTCTCATGATATGATTCATGCAGTGAAATAGCATGCATGCTTTTTTAGATAACAGCTTAGTTGTGATTCTTTACACATAAAACATTTATTCGATAAAATTTGATGTTTTTTTACATCATTAATTATTTTCATGTTGTTTCAGACATGGTTATTTTCATTACTATTTCACCTAATTAATTTTTTTAATGTTGCTTTTTTTTTACATAATTAATTTATTTTCACATTATTAAAAAAATGATTATTCAAGTTCATGTTTATGTTTCTTTTATTCTTACTTACTTTTAACTAATTTATTTTTAGTATCATCTTTTCCATTAATAATTTATTTCATTTTATTATGTTTCCATTTGCTAGCAACCATTTCTTTTAAATTTTTTTCTAGGATTTTTTTAATAGCATTAATTGACAAATTTTTTCATGCATTTTTTTCTGCATTATTTATTTAATTTCATGTTTATACTTAAGGTTATTTTTTATTTTCATGGTATTATTTCCTAATGATTTGTTTTTGTTCGTGTGACTTTTTGCATGATTCATTTATTTTCGCGTTAATTTCTTTTATGACTAATTAACTGTCAGTATTATGTTTTACACGATTCCTTTTTATTTTTGTGATTCAGACACTATTCATTCATTTTAGTGTTTATTTCACCACAATTAATTTACTTTTCACATGTAAGTTTTGTACATGATATACTGTCATTTAGTCTGCACGTTATTTTGATGTGACTTTTTTCACAAACTATTTACAGTCATGCTCTAATGTTACGCACATGGTTAATGTGGTTTTCATTTATTTCCTTACTAATAATAATAAGTAATACACATTTTTCCCTCCATGTGGTCACAGTTTATTATTCACCTTTACATTTACATGTGTTAAAGAGCAAGGTCACGTTTCCTTCACACATGATCATGTCACTCACCTGACCACATATATGTGAAATGTTAGTGATTATTGACACAAGTTTTAAAAGCTGCTGGATATCGAGTTGTCTGTCGTCCTGTTAGTCCTGTTGGTTCTGTTTGCCCGTGTCTGATCGGTGGATGACCTTTGTGAGGTGATTGATGCTTGTTTGTCTGTTCCAGTGAACGCACATAGACTGTGTGTTGTACGTGGGTGGGCTTTATAAACTCGAAGGTGATCTGTGTTTAGCTTAGCTGTCAGTTTTCAAATCAAATGTTGGAAAGGGTCACCGTGACATCCTGTACATACCGTGCCCTGTATCATCTCTGTGAAACTTCCTTCAAGCGCTTTTCTCCATGGTGCACCTTACAATTCTACTAGGTAAAAACATGTTTGTACTATTTTTTATACTTAAAATTTTATTATTATTATTATTATTATTATTATTATTATCATTATATGCTTATTGCCTTAAAGTATCCACCCCCCCATAGTCCCCCCCGATCTCACTCCATCAGACTTTCACCTGTTCGGTTCCCTGAAAGCAGCCCTGTGAGACTGAAGATTCACTTCTGATGAAGAAGTGAAGACAGCGGTGCATTCGTGGCTTGCAGCTCAGCCTAAAACTATTTTTAATGATGGAATACAAAAGCTTGTCGACAATTAAATCTGACAATTAAAGGATATGTTGAATCAAGTTTTTTACACAACTGACAAAATGGTGCTTATAAAAAGGAAAAATATTTTCACCATAAACTCTATTGATGTGTTGTTAGAATTGAGCTTAAATGGCCTACACACGATAATGTTTTCTTGTCGCGATTTTTTTAATATAACTTTCCAGGACTCAATGTATGAAATTTGTCATCCTTAACTCATCTTTAAACATAAAAAAAAAAATTACCAATATAAGCAGTGTGCTGAATTCTTGAATCTGATTGGTCAGAAGGTGTGAGGTTAAATTAAAAAAATTTTTAATTCAATAGTTTAACATTAGTACGCTTATTACAGTATTATGTCATTGTTTCTATGGCAACAACTCATTCACTGGGCCTTGAACAGAATAGGAGCTCCACTTACTGTAGGCCTGATCCACATGTACATATGGGTACGTATGGTCTGTTCTCTTATGTACACATGAAATGACTGAAAACACTCATAAGGAAGCCCAACTGACAGCCAGAGCTACAGTATAAAGTGGAAAGCCATGTTGGCCAATCTGAAGCCTGAAAAAAGTTCTTATCCAGTATGTCACACAGGCAATGTCTTTTTTTTTGTGTGTGTGGCTGCAAATAGAGTTTTGCAATATCTTTTTTTTCTTTCTTTCAAAAAGGTCTGTTTTTAGTGACCTAAAATGGATTTTGAGTTTGGATGACAAGGCATAGAAAAACCCATATTTTGAGACAAAAAATAAACAAGACAAAAAAAAAGTAAAGAAAAGATATACATATTTATGTAATAAATACACTGCCTGGTCCAAAAAAGAAAAAAAAAAGAAAAGAAAAAAGTTGCACACTTTTAAGATTTCATTTAGTCACCTTTAACTTTGATTAAATAAGCTATCTCCATAGATGTGATAACCTGGTGATTCAGTACATTCAGGTCGTCAGCTGATTACGCTTTATTGCCACATAAAGTTGCGGTGTCTAGACTTGAGTAACTGATCAACCCCAGATCATAACACCTTCTCCAGAGGCTTGTACAGTGGACACTACATGATGGGTGCACACGCCCATCACTCTGGAATAGGGTCCATCTACGTAGACTCATCAGGTCACATGACCTACTTTCACTATTAAACATAGCTCTGGTTTTTACTGTTGATTTTTTACCATACAACTTCACTAAGTGTTTAAGCGATCTCCATTCATGATTTAGTCTGACCACATTTGTGGCAGTATTTTATTAAATCTTTTTATAATAAGTTTATATTGAGAGCACTATTTTTAAGTCACATCATTCCTTCTTACCGTACCGCTGACCTCTCGTGGGTGAAGGGATCTATAGCCCTTACTGTACCTAGTCATGGCAGTCAACACGGTTGTATCTCAATCTTTCTCTGGATAACATTTCCAGGACGGTTCATGATTAAAATCTGCTCACCTCCTCACCACACTCCGGCACTGAATATAAACTGTGGTGATTAGTTGGTTTCCTGATCTTTTCATCACCCGCATGGGAAGGTGAGCATGGGATTGGCTGCTCTGTTATGGGCTGATGATAGGGTCATGAATCATGGCTTGTATTTTAAGTATGCTCTCATCATGGGATGAGTGCTCCGGTATGTGTCAGCTGCAAAGGTAGCAGATTTCTCTTAAAAGACCTTGTTATGAATCTCAGCAATCTGCTCGTTGGCACATTTCCACATGTAGAGTCTGTGTGTGTACAGTACATGGACCGTGATGAAGGTCATTTCTGAACACTGTGTAGATGCATGGTTATCTGGTTGTATCTTTCGAACTGTATGTTTTTTATAGTCTTGTTCTTGTTATGAATGTTCTGTATTCATAGCAGTTTATCTTATCTCCTTATCAGTATCTTCATATCTGATGCTGTGAGGTGTGGCAACTTTATATGTATTGCACATGACAAAAAAGTGAATCTGTACATGTTGATTGTATCGGCTCTCATAGGGCATGTTTTATTTACTATGTCTTGTAAAAAAAAAAAAATATTGTATTCCCAAAGCAGTGTTTTTAGGCTGTATTATTCACATTCCTCAGTATATACACAGCTGACATAATATATAGATATATATAAGAATAATGTGTAGTCATTGATGTGGTGAAACCCTTAATCCGGAAATTATTTATTTAACAATTAAAGGAAGGAATCTCCAGTGTCAGTGCTCTGTAACAGTTAAAGCTCTGACTGTAACTTCAAGACCAAGAAGTTGTGTATCATGACAATCCACAGGCATTAACTTGCTTCATAAACGTTCCTTATTTTATACAGTACTTGTTAAAATTTTCTGAACCACATGTTTTTTTTCTTTAGTGTTTTATTTTATACATTGTAAAACAATGCTAAAGACATCAACACTATGAGATTAAATGTGCAGAATTATGGAATTAAGTAAAGAGAAACAACAGTCCGTCATTATTTTAATACATGAATGTCAATCAAAAGGAAGACCAGGACATACCTCTACCCCAGAGGAGAAGTGCATTTACTGTAGAGTTACCAGCTTTAAAAATCATCAACTAAGCACTCAGGATCTCAGGCTAAAGCCTACATGAAAGCTTCACAGAGCTCAAGCTCGAGTAGCGGACACATCTTAACATTCATAAATCTTCAGAAGAGATGATTTGATGTTTTAGATGCATTCAGTATTGTCCTACAACTAAGAAAATAATACAAGTAAAAAATAGGATTAGATTAGAAGGTGAATCTTTAAAGTGTAAAGAAAATAGTTTTTTAAAAATAAATTAATTCTTGTCATTGTAGGACAATTGCTGTGTTATAAAAGAATGTATACAGTACCAGTCAAAAGTTTGGACACACCTTCTAATTCAATGGTTTTAGTTTAGTGATTTCAAAACTATGAAATAACGCATATGGCATTAAGGCCAAAACATGATATTGGTGCTAAAATGTCCCTCCCCTAGGTGTAGTGTCCGTAAAGTTTTTGAATTCAAATGTTTCAATGATCTTAATTGTCATTCAGATGAAACTTAAAATTTAGATTTCACATGAAAAGAATTTGACATGGTTACAGACACTACAGATTTTTTTTTTTTGGGGGGGGGGGGGGGGGGTCATCCTTAATTTTGCATGGGCTGCTTAATTAAAGCAACAATTTCAGTATCAATACTGATAAAGAAATATGAATATTTAGCATTTTAATTTGGCTAATATTTTTTTTGTTGTTTAAAGCAAGACAGTATAACACTGAAAAATGGCCGGTTTTGGGGCAAAAATAAAATCATCTCTCCCAAATGGCTCTCCCAAGTTACTGTAGCAAGATTCTTCAGATAAACTTCAAGATGAACAGATAAGATAAACTTCAGAAGTATCGTCCTTGGCTTATAACCAGAGGTGGAAAGAGTAATAAAATTTTGTACTTAAGTAAAAGTACTGTTACTTTAGTGAACTTTTACTGAA
>JAQMYG010000006.1:24716449-24732012 GCA_030014215.1 Clariallabes teugelsi
TTGTTTTTTACCTTTTTTTTTATTTATTTTTTTTTTTTCCCAGTTACATTATAACAAAAAGTAAATGTGGTCTGATGACAGATATTTCTGAAACGTGTTCTTCTTTGATTAATCAGATTGCACGCAATCTGTTCCAACCCAACACTGCTCATGAGGAAAGTGTGCGAGGAGGATTTAACAACAGGTTGGTAAAGATCCAAAACCAAACTTTGATTTGGTGGCAAGCCTCAAGGGATATAGTGCTTGTTTTGGTTTTCCTTTTCCTCAAATGTGCTCTAACACACACAAACACACACACACACACACACACACACATAGACATACTGACACTCACACACACACACACGCACACACACACGCTACATGAAAGTACCTACACCCAAGAAAAGCAACAAATCTTCTCATTGTGTTCGGAAATGAACAGTGCTGCGGCTTCGACGAGTTCGCTTTAAAAAGACAGGATAAAACACTCAGTAGCGGTAAGGAGGGGGGAAAAATCACAGTGTGAGTGATTCGTGTTTGTGGGGAAATTTATAAGCGGACAGCATGTGCTGTAACTCTGTAAAAGTCATGGAGCACATCGTCAGGATCGAGGGTGGTCTTATTTTTGGTTTGGTTTCAGTTTTAAGTAAAAAAAATAAAAATAAAAAAAAACTGGAAAAAAAAACGATAGAACGAAAAGAAAGATTCATTGGAAATAGAGAGTTTTACAGCAGATAGTATTTCAAGCCAACCATCAGCAAAAAAAGAAAAAAAAAGAACCACACATGAGAAAGAAAGCGATGTAATGATTGTTATGGCGATACCAGAGAATAATGAAGAAGCGAGTGCTGCTCATGCGTTATGATTATATTGAATCCAAGTTCCTAGACATGTTTCTAAGTCTACTGTATATATGTGAATACCTCATAGCGGTTCGTTATTACATGTTATTTTTCAAGTCAGAAAACATCTACCATACTGTTCATGTGTTTTTTTTTTTTTTAAACCTCATGACTAAAATTACATTCATATTTGTATGCACTTGAAAGACCACCTTCAAGCACAATCCTCACAAATCCTCACAAATCTCTCTATCAAAAAGGGAAAAATAGGTAAAATAAACAAATTATATTGTTTTAAAAAGATATATATATATATATATATATATATATATTTATGTATGTATATATATATATAAAACATGAAAGTTCTAAAGGAGTGTTCAGGCCACTCCAGGTCAGTGAAGAATTTTTTCTTTTTTTCTTTCTTTCTTTCTTTCTTTCCTTTTTCTTTCTTTCTTTTCTTTTTTTTTTTTTCAAGTCCTAAGCATTGCAACTCAGACCACGCGCAGACGTCAGGAGGAGCTGACGTCAACTCTTGCTGTTTCTGTGCACTGCAGAGGAGACGTGGAGAGAGACGGTTGGCTAGCCAACATAACCCCCAGCTCACACGAAACAGGCTTCCTTAGATCACGTCTGCCTGAAAAACGGTATTCACCAGCTGCTTAGAGCTTTATTTTTCTGCGACTTTGTAATGGAAGTTCTACTGGCGATAGCAGACTCGCTGCACTTTGCTCCACTTCCCTCCCACTCTCTCTGTCGCTCTCATCTGCTTTTTACCTCGGTCTCTCTCAGATTTCAGTCAAGTAAATGGAGTGTCTTTGGTGGACACCAGGGGGCACTGGGGAGGAGAAGGCCACTAAACTTATTTTCTTTTCTAGAAACGACGATAAGGTAATTGACGAGTACTCGGATGTTGAAAAAACAAAGAAAGGAAAAACAAAAAAAGGTTTTGTGTCCAGTTCTTCACTCGAGCCTCCTAACAATCATTCCGACCTGGTCTACAAACATATTGTGTACATGACATTGCAAAATGCAGTCCATCCTTAATTGCCATTAAATTACCAAGCAACCATGATGCTGGTTAGTTTAAAAAGAAAAAAAAGAAGAAGAAGAAGAAGAAGAAGAAGAAGAAAAGATCACATACGAACAAACTCCATCCAATATGACATGTAGGTAAGCTATTAAAGTCGTGACTGACAAAGGAAGAACCTCATCTAATTTGTCTACTTGCTGATCTACAAAAAGTTGTAACAGCCTGTCCAGGAATGATGCTCATATATCCGCATCGATATCAATATCCGTTTAACTGAGCGAGGCGGATATAGCACAAACGTTGCTGGCTACAACTGTGCAGTGCATGCACACATCACCCTCAAGACACCCACCCACACACACACACACACACACACACACGGTGCAGACGCTCACATCGAAGCCAGTACTGAAAATACACACAACAAAACCTACATAATGTTGTTAAAAAGACAGCTACTCCAAACTACATGCATGATGAAAGGTTGTAACACACACACACACACACACACACACACACACACACACACGATAAACTGCTTATATGCTATTGTCTTCCTTCACTGAATTGAGTGTGTATTTATCCATTTTAGCCTGAAGAGCTTGGCCCCTATATTACTATACTATTTGCAGTAATAAAAGCCTATATCAGACCTACAAATATGATCGTTATTGGTATACTGTCACTAACGGAAAAGCACTTTTTTTGTCTTTTTTCCAGAATACACACCCTGTTAGCTGTCCAGATGTATTATTTATACCAGTTATTACAACAAATCTGAGAGGACGGATAACCGAGTTCTAACTCTTCTAAAGAGGGAGAGGAGTGGTGTGTCAGAGGTGCGTTTTTGCCATTGGCAAAGAGAAGAGCTCCACACTGAACCAGTAGCTCACCAGATCACCAGATCACAACCTCCTCTTTAACTACAGGTCCTGCCTCCAAGCCACCTCTCTATTACTTCACTATATTTAATTTTGTACATACACCTATGTTTTTTTTTTTGTTTGTTTTTGTTTTTTGCTACTTTTCCAAAAAGACTTAAACGTCTGTGCAAGTAGTTCAGTTTACAAACAGCAACAATTCATCTTCCATCTAAAGTCTGGTCCTCTTATTAGCTGTACAGTATTCCTTCAGTGCTGTGGACTCCACGTACGTTCATGGGTTGTCACTGTTGCGCTTTGTGCTACTGCTGCTATTATATAGGCTGGGGTTCACTACTATAGGGTGTGGCAAAGGGGCACCTACTGCAGCATAGTTGAAAAGAGTGGGTAAAAAGGGCAAGGGCTCGACTTTGTCCCCTGGTGCCATCATATTAAGAGCCATAGGCAGGGTGGCAAGGTTGTACGGGTATGGAAGTAGTTGTGGGCTATAGAGGAGTTGATAGGGATCGGGGTAAAATGGCAGTTTTGTTGAATCAGGATGGGGTACCATCTTCCCCAGTGCACCAAAAGACAAGGGTGCAGAAGGGTACGACATGAGCATCTGGTCCTCCTGTTTCTTACTAGAGCAGTAACCCCCTGGTATGATTAAGGGAAGCGCGTACTCCTGAACAGGATAGCCAGATTCTCTACAGGGATCTCTTGAAGAGGTGCTTTCCTTTGTCTCTGGCTCTGAATGGGGCACATGGGGGTGCAGTGCAGAACGAGAAGAGGGGGGTTCACTGCTGTGATCTGAACATGTTGTAAGCACAGATCTTTGTTTCTCAGCACTGTGCATTCCTTGATGTGCTTGGTTTGTCTCTAAATGTGACCGCAACTGTAGGTTTAAAGGTCTTGGAGAGTGACAAGGGGACTGTGGGTGCAGTTGTGGGGGTCCTTTGTGAGTGGTTTGAATGACAGAGCATGTGGGAGAGGGCACAGGGCTCAGTGGCTCCTCTTTGGGCACTAGGAGCATCACATCCTCCGTTGAACGGATTTTGTTGCTCGAGTACTGGTATACAGTTTGCTGGGAAAACTCCCTTTCCCTTGCCAGTATCGTTGGCATGGACAAATCCTCTGCTTGGATCCTACAAGCTGTTCTGGATACTCGAAGATCTTGAGCCTCTTGTGCAGCCTCTTTTGAAGGATCACTGATGTGAACATCACTGTGTTGCTGTGTTTCTACCTCTTGATCGCTCAGCACCTGCTCTGATTGTAATGCAGCAGATAGAGATGGATCTGCTTCTGTTCTAACCTTTTCTGCCATTTGGACTTGACATACATGGTTTGGTCTGTCTGTGGGTGTGAGGTTTCTTCTCCTCTGATCCTGTACGTCTAGACTCCGTTTCTCGGGAGTTCGGAAATCCAGGCATTCTGCTCCATTCATTGCCAACACACTGGGGAGACTAGGAGAAATGACCTTTGGCCTTTCTGGTGTTGGGCTGAGTCTAACTGGGGAAGATACAGTGCTCAAATGCGAACTCTGGATTTTGTCAAAAGCTGCTAACTTTGGACTTTCACCAGTAGCTAATCTTTGGTGCTCTTCATTCCATTCTGTTGCCAGTCTCTGTGTGTGTTGAGAACCTGATTTGAGATTTGAGATGATAACTGGTATGGGTTGCGCGTGCCTAGGTGTATTGTCCAATTCTGTCCTTTGAACTTTATCTACTTCTGGTACAACAGTATTATGACATTGAATGTCCAGCACTGGCTGTATGGTCTCTGTAGTGTTGACTAGCTCATGCCTCTTCAGGTGGCAATTTAGTGCAGCAGCAGTCTTACAAACTTTATCGCACTGTGAGCATGTATATCTAGTCAATGGTCTTCTTCCCAAGCGAGCTGCACTACCCTTTTCTAAGAACCGCCTGTTTAATACACTGCTTGTCTCCTCTAATTCCATCGAATTTTCCTTGCTTGATGACTCTGAATTACATGAAGCAGAGGTAGACAGGGGTTTATTTTTTGGGTGACTGGTTCTTTGATGTTCCTCTAATTTGGTCTGAGAAGGGAAAGTAGCTCTGCAAAGCAGACACACAAACTCGAATAGATGTGTTAACTCATGTTTGTCTCGCTTCCTTGAACTAGAGAACCAGCGACCACAGGACCCACATTCAGATGCCTGGTCTCCAGACCAACGTTGCTTGATGGTCGGGGAAACTGTGTATTGGGGATTCAGATTGGATTGGGATGAAGCTGTGGAGAAAGAAAGATCATGCTTTCCAGTACCCTCCTTCTCTTCCTCCTTCTCTTCTGTTGTGGGAATACAAGGAGGTTGAGCATCATCTTTGATCTCCTTCTGATGAAAAACTTCATTTTCCTCCTCTTTAACTTCATCTTTTTCTTCTTCCTCTTCCCCATCTCCCTCTTTGTTTACATCATCCATTAGTCTTTCTGCTCGCTTCATCAGCCGCAGTGATCGTTTGTAGTGCATTTTGCGCTGCCAGCTCTTGATCTTCTGCATATGCAAAGCCTTTCTCTTGGGCTTGTATGAATAATAGGGTCTCCACAGGTTGTCTTCACCATCGTGATCATTTCTGTCCTCCCTGACTTCTTGTCGTAAGAAATACTTCCTCACCTTGCCTGGCAGTTTAAAATCTCTTTCTTCCTGGCTAGAACTGCGATGACTGTGGTGCTTGCGATGATGATGGTGGTGGTGGGTATGCCGTGGTTCTCTCTGGTCTCCATGCAGGAAGTTGCCCTTTTTGTCTTTACTTGTTGGACCTTTGTCTCTCATGAGGTCTGTCTCAGATATACTCCTTTTGACAATAGCCTCTTCCCCTATGCGTACAGTGATTTGACAAAGAGGCCCACTTCCTTTGACCTCTGAACCCACAGATATGGGAACCACCTTGCTAGACTCACTCTTGTTATGAGCTTTTCGTCCCTTGTGAACCTTTTCTGTTGGCTGTTGGATTTTTGAGACTTCTGTACATGTGCCAGTTGTGTTCCACATACTATGGCCATGTGTATGATCTTTCTGTGAATGCTTTTTAAGTGCTTTTTGGAAACTCTTATCCATTGCATGACTGCTCTCAGAAGTACATTTTCCATCATCAGAGAGGGTCTTATCTCTTTGAACAATGACAGAAGATGGGAGTGCTGTGCTATGCATAATAACTGAGGGTTTGCTATGTCCAAATGTAATGACAGAAGAAACTGCCATCTCTGGGTTTTTGACATTTTTAGTTTTGATGCTGCTGTTGCCAGAATGATGTAAATCTGACCTTTCCTTCTCACTGACCTCTGCTGATACCTCTGGCTCCACTGTTGCCAGCTTTCTGCACTGCTCTGTGTCCATCTTGATCAGGAAACGCTCAGGATCTGGCTTAATGTCTTCTGGATGAATATCTTTAAGAAAAGAGTCCAGTTTACTGGGACCCAGACTTGGAGGGAGGCTGCAGCCTAGAGGCAAAGGCAAAGTAGATGATGGGTCAGCTTTGAGCAGTCCATCGGCCAAAGCCTGGTTGTATGTCTTATAGGGCCGTTTTTGAGAGCGCATAGGTAGTAGGCGGTACAGTTTAAGTGCATTAACCTTCTGTTTATAGCCTCCATTGGCTGTCTTCTCACTTGAGATAAGGCCAGGACTAATGCCATGGAATGCTTTCTGGTGCGTCTTGAGGTTGTAGTAGGTAGGAAAGGCCTCCCAGCAGAATATGCACTGGTATCGCCTTTCACCAGTGTGCCACACCTCATGTTTGGTGCGGTATTCTGCAAGAGCAAAAACCTTGTCACAAAAGTGGCACGGGTACTTCCGACGCCACGAGTGCACATTAGAGTGGCGCTTGAGACTTGACAGCGTCATGTAAGAGCGCTCGCACACTGAGCAGAAGTAAATGATATGTCCATCAACAATCTTCACAAAGTGATCCTCATCCCTAAGGGCATCACTGTGAGACAGTGCCCTGGCATGATGTCCATGGAGACCTCGTGCTTTCTTTATGGGTCGTCCAGGTCCTGTCTCTTGCCCATGCTGCTCTGGCTCTGTTGCCTCATTTGATTTCTCCACATTCCCCTCCTCCAAAGGTTCCTGTTTAGGCTGGATCGAGAGAGCTGGCAGTGCTTGCCGACAGGTTGCCTCATGGGACTGCAGTCTTTTATTATGGATAAAAGATTTACCACAATGGCGGCAGCTGAGAAGTCGTCCACCCCGATGAAGACGCATGTGCACAGTGAGGGACGAGGCGGTGCTGAACAGACGGTGGCATACCCCACACAGCAGCTCTGGTTTTGGCACTGCTTGATAGGAGTCATGGAAAGATGGAGGAGGAAGGGTCAACGGAGAGACAGGAGGGGGTGAAAGAGGAGGAGGGCTTGATGAAGATGATGGTGGGTTTATACTGGGAAGAGGGAGGCTCAGTTCAACATGTAGGCTGTTTCCTTTACGTTTTTTGCCTTTTGCGCTTTCCAGGTCCTTTGTCACTTGACCCTGGTAGGCTCTTGCGCTCAGGTTGAACAAGATATGTGCAGTCTCTGTTGTTGAGTGTTCTGGATAGTCATTAGGCAGACTAGCTCCAGATGTCTCTCTTGAGTAGTCCATTTTAGCAGATGTGTGCAATGCAGATGTTGGAAAGTGGGGGCCACTACCAGCCACAGAAAAAGACATAGTGGATTTGCAGTTCTTACTGACAGGTGCAGTCAAATCAATGGGGAGGGTGGAGGAAGAAGAGCAGGATAGGTATTCAGATTTCGAGCCTTTTGATAAAGGTTTGTCTCTGAGATTTTCATCCTTCCATGCAGTGCTATTTGAAGCATCCCTATCAAATGGTACAGAAGACGAAGGGGGATGAATTATCGGACAGTGCTTTTGTGCAGAGAAACCTGGCAGTCCAGCGCTGATTGGAAAACTGAGGGATATCCTTGTTGTTTTTGTACCATCCACTTCATCCGTCCCTTCTCCCATCCTGTCTCCTCTCATCTGTTTATTTTTGTGTTTCATTTGAGGCTTTTCCTTTAGTCCCTCGAGACACTTTTTAAGGCCAAACAGACCCTTAAGGAAGTAAGATGCGTAAATACAGTTCTGTAAGCTCAGAAATATTGAAGAGAGCGAGGTAAACGTTAGAAAAGTGTCCACCACTGGAATGGAAGATTGCCAGCCATTGAGGAAAGGAGTAGACCCAGTTGGTGAAAAGCTCAGTCCTTGGATGTGAATGCCGTACACAGCGATGATTCTTACTCGGACGTTGAATTGAGTTTTCACATAGATTGAAGCAGGGCCAGACAGGTGCTGTTCATTTAGCTCCAAGGGTACGATTCTGGTGTGGAGGGGGTGCCAGCCGTCCATTCTGGACACCACGACCCCACCCCCAAACCTGAAAAACACACAGAAAAGTGTTTAAATAACCAAGTACCTAGGAAGATGACAAAAGCATTGCCTCTCAAAAACCACGCTTGACTAATGCAATTAAACAGCATACTTTTCAAATAAATAAAAAAAACACACAGCATCCATTTTTTGTTTCAGTCATCTTAATTTTAAGTTTCAGTATGACAAAGTTGGAAACGCTGTACCGCTGCTCCACGGCAAAGCTTTCACTTCTTTATCTTGAGTTCTTTTTTATTATTTGTCAGCTTAAAAACTAAGAATGTTGATGGTATATTTCTACAAACATGTGCAAGTGTGAGAACAGTGAACAGAGAACAGTGTGTGTGTGTGTGTGTGTGTGCATGCGTGCATGCAGGGGGAAATGCTTCCTCTAATCCATGTTTTATATATCATTTATAGAAGAAATACAAAGTTCACAACAATTGTTGTCTTTTCAATCAATATGGTATTTTTTAGTCACAATATATGTATTAGCTCAGTAAATTCTGGCTTCTTATGAATTCAAATCAGCATGTCCATTTTGTTTAAGTTATTATGCCGCACATGAAAAATCCCCAGTCATGCTTTTCTGCCTGTGTTTTAGCCAGGCAGGCAGGCCTCTGTAAAATTCCACAAGCAGCCCCGAACACACTGAAACTAGGTCAGCACTGTTATTGCAGAGCGAGAGAGCGAGAGAGACGGAGAGAGGCGGTGAAAAAAAAGCCAGGCCAGAGACAGGAACAGCCAAACACATAGACACACGCTCGCACGAGCGCGCACACACACACACACACGAACGAACACACACACACACACACATTAACAGGGACAAGCATACACAAGCACATACTCTCTACCACAGCCCTGCACACAGCTAGCACATTTGCAAGACGCATACCAACCGGTTTGCCTGTAAACAAGCCGAGTGACAGGTAGCGACACCAGAACACCACAAACATAGCCACTGACAGTATAAAGGAAGTACGAAAAAAAATTGTGCTGTAATTATAAATGTTACATAATCTACAGTGACAGAAAGTGCACAAGAGGAAAAGCAAAAGATGTCAAGGCAAGCTGTTTATCAAGCGGATCGGTTATCTTTTTATTAAACGTATGGGTGAAATATTGAGGAATCAGTGACCAAACACTGCACCTGCTTCAGTCCATGTGAACATGACAGCCTCAGAAGAGGGAAAGAAATGCTTACAAGGGGTTCCACATGTCAAAATTTGTTTCGTGCTATGGATGAGGAAATGCATCTGTCCCTGTTTCCGTCACCCTTTGTGCGTGACGCACACACTGCCTCTCAACAAGCCGTCCTTAGCTCAAGAGGCTGGCCAAGCGTGACAGGGGCTTTACCGCCTCCCTCCCTTTCATCCCCAGCACTCCGGCTCCCCCTCTACTCAAATATGCAACCGCCTGAAACAGTTAGGGAGACAAACATTCGAGGCACTGTCTGTACCACCCTTAAAAATGTCCTGTCAAAGTAATGGTGCAAAACAAATCTTGATGTGTGTCTCTCTATGTTTTTTTTTGCATGTCATACACCGCTCGTTAGCAACTGACAGAACAGGTTAGGAAAAGAGGGAAATCTGTAAAATGATGTCATTTTAGTAAGAAAGACGGATGTGTTAGATTGTGTATCGATATTCGATATCTTATATTTTTTATGTTGTCATTAGTACTGGAAAAAAGAGTAAACTACTAAGGCCTTTGGTTTCCATCAGGCCTGCGACTCCGGACTAGGCAGAACCGGACCGTGAAAAGGGGGCTGTGACTAGAGCCTGAACTCTGAACAACCCCCCTGGCCAAAAAAACATGGCTGAGCCGGTCAGAGGGAAGGGGAGGAGAGGAGAGATGGAGATGGTGGAAAGGAGTTAGACCAGCCAAGCAAGAACAGGGTGGGAGCTGGAGGTATGGATGGGGAAACCCTGTCCTATATCTTTAAGATGCTCAGGTGCTGACTGTGTGTCTTGATAAGCCATGCTCCAGCGGCTGTACCCATGGAAAATGCCACGCTTGGCATGGTCTGCAAGTGACTCCTATAATAGTTTAACTGCAAAAGTCGAATAAAATGTTTAGGGGGAAAGAAGCGGTTGGTACAAATAAGCAATCTAGCAAATCTAGCGAAACTATTTTCCTAGGAGCTTATAAACTTGTCAGGGAGTCCCAGTTGACACTTCGTCGTCATGGTATAATTTAAATCTGTAAGCTTTGAAAATTTGGAAATGCAAAAACGTTTGAGCCATGACAAGCTCAAATCTAACCAAATCACCCCTCCAGCACCACCACCACCACCACCACCACCACCACCCCCCCACACCCAGATAAATGTTTAGTAAATGAGCAAACTGCTCGCTCCTACATGATGATCCCTCCGAGTCCTACGGCCCATTTCAAACAGGCGGTAGACATTAAAAAAAAGGAATGTGATGTATCTTTAAAACATTCAAACATCCCAAAAAAAGAAGCAAAAAAAGAATAACATGCGTGGCCATTTTATATGCATCATATTCGTCTCATCTGTACGTTCACAATTTCACACACCAAAACTTGTACCATTTTAGTCATTCCCAACTAAACGTAGACTTGCTACAAAACGCTATGTAGCGCAAATTACAAGTCCTGTAAAATCTGTAAAATATATTCCTTTAGAAAGAAAAAAAAAATACACGTCTTAGTTTCTGCTAAATCGGAGTGACTCATCGGCCGTGAAAAAGAACTGCGTGGTTGAGCCACGAGAGGAGAGGATAAGGGAGGCAGGCCTTGTTTAGCACCACACACACACACACACTCACTCACACACACAAACAGTCGCACTTCCACATACGCACAGACGCACGCACACAGGCATGCTCGCGCACACACAAACAGGACAACACTCCTCTCGTCTCGCTTCTCGTGTCCTACGCAGAACCCAAACAACAACAACAACAACAACAACAACAACACCAACAACAGCCGATATGATAGTGGTGAAGAAGAAGACGAGCGCGGGCGCAGGAAGAAGAGAAGGACGAGAAAAGAGAAAATAGTCTGACGGTCTCTTCATTTCTCCACCAGGCAAGCACACAACAAGACTACGTACCTCGAAAAACCTCCTGCTGCATCTCTGCTGCGATCTGTTCTCTCTCTCTCTCTCTCTCTCTCTCTCTCTCGCCCTCCCTCGTTCTGTGTGTCTATGCTTGTCTGTGCCTGTGTGTGTGTGAGAGTGTGTGTTTGTGTGTGTGTGTGTGTGTGCGTGTGCGCGTGAAGGAAAGAGCGCAGGCAGCGCTCACACAGGCAGCACTATGTAGAGACGGAGGGCAGGGACGACTCTCGCACTCCCGAATCTCCCCCTCCTTCTCTCCTTCTCTTCTTTTCTCTCTCGCCTGCTCTCTCGCCACACACTCTTTCTCCCTCTTGCACTTCACTTTGACTCGGACACACGATTCCAGGGTGTTCCTTCTTTCCCCTGGTTTCACCAACTATCCCACCGGTTTTTTTTTCTTCTTCTTCCTCCCTTTTTATCACCCACCCCTCTCTCATCATTTTAATTCAAGTCCCCCCCCCCCTATTATTTATTTATTTTATTTATTATTTATTTATTTATTTTTGTTGTAGGGGGGGGGGGGGTATTGTTTTTTTTAAATACGTGCACGCTCGTGTGCTCGATGTAGCCCGTATTACACAAAGCCGGGTGATAGCGTTG
Source organism: Clariallabes teugelsi (assembly GCA_030014215.1). Lineage (NCBI taxonomy): Eukaryota > Metazoa > Chordata > Actinopteri > Siluriformes > Clariidae > Clariallabes > Clariallabes teugelsi. Next base: position 24,728,217 of record JAQMYG010000006.1, read on the forward strand.
CAAGCGAACGAGCAAGGGAGCAAGCGAGGGAGGGAGAAAGAGAGAGGGAGAGCAAGAGGACGCCATTTAAGCAGTTTGTTACGAGCACTGCCAGTCCCCAAAATGGCTGAAAACAAACAGGAGCCATGCCAACAGGAAAAAAAAAAAAAAAAAAAAAAACTGGGCACAGAATAGACAAAGGGAAAAGAGTAAAAGAGTAAAGGAGTGGAGAGAGAGAGAGAGAGAGAGAGAGAAAGAGGGAGAAGACAATACTTTGCTGAAAGCAGAACTCTTTAAATGAACTGAAGTAGTTGAAAGGAAAGAGGGATCAAAGTGGGGGAAGACGTACGCATGGACATGCTCTTTGTATTTCGTTTCCTTCTCCTTTACTGCCCTCCATAAAGACCTGCAGGTTTATGGTGAGTGGCAGGCGAAGGAGCCAAGTAAATATTTTGAAGTTCCTTCAGGAGCGGCCGCAGGTCAGAGTCTGGGTTTGGTGACCTGTGTAAAGCACGCACACACACTTAGGGCCTTGTTACACCCTCTATATATATATATACAGTATACATTATGTATGAAACTCATATGGGAAACAAGAAACGCTGCATTTAAAGCCATTTACACATAGCAGCAGTCGACGTATCTACACAGAAATGTACACCTTTCCGTCAGTGTTTTACTCAGACACGAGCGTTCATGTTAGTCATGAAAGTCTCGTCATACACGACATGGGCAGAACCTTTCACTCATCTGCATGCTGCTTGTCTACTGTTACTATTATAATCCCACTATCTGGCGTCACACAGAAGAAGTTCCACTTTGAGTCTGGCTCCTCGCTCGTGTTCTCGCTGCAAAACTTTCACAGCTTGCTCATTACGGAGAGCGAAGTTTATATCTGGATTTCCACGAAACTGTTTGGCTGTAATGATGACTAGTGGACAAAATGACATCGACAAATTCGTCGCTATGAGGGAGAAGATGCTGGACCTAAAACAGGGAAAAAATTCTCGAAACAGGGAAATATAAACAGTTATGAAAAATAAACAAATAAACAGCTGATTACAGCTGAATGTGAACAAGTTGAACTAGTGTTCAGGTGAGTGTCAGAGTCACAGACTCTCTCCTGGGAATGCTGTGTTGTGTTCAGACATGTGCGAGTTCTAGGAAAATATCAGCGCCTCCTGATAATTGGCTGCACGAGGCTTTCTTGCTTCGTCGCATCTTGCATCAATCGACTCTGGTTAGTTTTTTTGCCTTTTGCTTTCGCATTCAGCTACGTCCTGTTTCGTTTTTATTTAATTTCCAGTTTAAATCACGCTTGAGCACCAGGATTTGATTCTGTAGGTTGATGGATTTCTTTTTGAAACAGGAAATGATGGGTGTGTAGAAATGCTTGGGTGATTCATACAACAGCTAGTAATAATCATTTTAAAAGACGATATGCAGCATGGTGTGGTGCATCGAGTTTAGCACTGTGGCCTCACACCACCAGGGTCAAGGGTTCGATTTTCACCTTGGGGTGTGTGTGTGTGTTCTCCCTTTACTTGGTGGGTTTCCTCCGGGGACACTGGTTTCCTCCTACAGTCCAAAGACATGCAAGGTTGACTAACTGGTTTTATCAAATTGCCCGTAGTGAGTGAGTGAGTGTGTGCCTGAATTCTCACCTGAATTAAACTATGGATTGGCACCCTGTTCAAGGTGCATCCCGCCTTGTGCCCCAGGATAGGCTCCAGGCCTTGCGCAACCCTGTACACAGAATAAGCGCTGCAGAATGATGGAGTGAGTGAATAAAGTGAATGGAAATGGAGTGATTTATTTTATTTTTTTTTACTTTTCGTCACTGCAATTCTTTATTGTTGCTTACTTGTTGTATAATCTGTGAACTGGCTGCTGTAATGATACAACTTCCTGTTGGGGTAAATAAAGTACTCTATCTATCTATCTATCTATCTATCTATCTATCTATCTGTCTAAAAACAATAATTACCAAACTAAATAATAAAGTCAAGCGATTTTTACATTTGCAAAATGTAAAAATCCTCCAACTAATCTAAACAACTTAGCAAACTAATTAAACTACAGAGAACAAGGAAAAGTTTTTTTTACATTAAAGTTACACATATATACATACATACTTGTACATACATAGATAGTACGAAAAGTTTTAACGAGACATTTTTTTTCACCTACATCAAGTAGATCTAGTGTGTTTCTAAAGTTATAGGATAGTTTTTTTTTTTGGAAAGGCACTGATTTGAAAAAATGAAACATATCTGACTTACAATTCTCCGCCCCTAAAACTCCGCCCACTTCTAAATTAATAAACTCCTAGCTACCAAGTTTGTAAAACAATGTGCGGGAGTGAAAAGCTCTCCAACCACAAAATTCAATTCGATTCAATTTTATTGTTATTTAAGTTATTTAAGTGCTTTTAACAATGGTCATGTTCTCGAAGCAGCTTCACAAAACGAAAGTAAATTATGGAATCGTGTATGAGCAAGTGAAAATGTGTATAGATCATAATGATCAGATTGTCCCTGAACACCAACGTTTACTGCTAACGAGCTCCTAGTGTAGAGCAAGATCCCCCCCCCCCCCCACTTCCCCCCAGGGGGCGGGGCACTTACACTCTAGTGAGCTTTTAATTGGATAAACGCAAGACCAGTCCAGGATGAGTCATCGAAAAAGAAAAAAACTGTGATCATTTTACTGGAAATGAAATTAAAACTTGAATCTGCTCTGTTTTCGACAGGTTTAATAAATACTTCGGAGGCACTGAATTTTAAATTGGCGTAAGTGCATAAGGAGATCGAGTAACTAGAATTAGGTCTGGGAATGCAGATTTCAGCATAGCACAGTTTGTGATTAAACATTTTAATAAAGAGGAAACACACAAAATTGCTTTCCCTTTGGCTTTTCCTTTCTCTCTCTCTCTCTCTCTCTTTCTTCACATCTCTGGACATCTATCACCTACTTTTATTTCCGTTTAATTCTCGAGTGTGCCTCATTACATGCACACATCCCCGTGCGTATCCCCTCTCTGCCCCTCTCTTTATTTCCCCTCCTTTCGCTCTCCCTCGTTTTCTCACCTCACATTGTGTACCAGGCCCCTTGTCTCCATGGGAACTCGCCTGGAACGGGTGGCGCTCTTATGATCCCGCCGGCTTTTCATGGAACTTTGTCATTTCTTTTTTTTTTTTTTTTTTTTTCCTTCTCATTCATTTTCTCGACCAATTTATCTGTTTATTCCACCGTGCCTCCTGCTGGGTACAAGTGTCCGGCAATTGAGGTATGGATTTTGTGGTTTTAGTACGTGCCAGGCCACATATGTTCCAGTGTTCTCTCCCTGCAGGCTGCCGTTGACTCTGTGAGCGAAGTGCAGCGCAGATCAGTTTGTGTTTCGTTCGCCACAAAGTCGTCCTGCTCTTCAGGGTGGAAGTGAGGAGGCCGCAGCCTCGCAGCCACAGAAATGAGAAGTAACTGGAAAAACTGTCGAAGATTGCGGCTCTGGAAATCCTTAAAGAACGCTTCTGGTGGTGCATCGAGTTCAGGATCGTGCCGTGCCAAAACGATATTTCACTGTCGCTGTAGGAGTTTGGAAGTTACATAACGTCTGCGACTCCTTGGAATCGAGTTGATTCTCCTGTCTGTTGCACAAAAACATGAAAAGTAATATTAAAAAATTGGCTCAATATTAATATTCAGTTATTTGGTTTTAAGCATCCATAAAATGTTGTTTTTATATACTGTACCTTGCACAGATTTCTTCTCTCTAATATGTGGCCTGATTTTACATATTGGTATCATGAGTATATAT
>JAQMYG010000006.1:24776438-24793320 GCA_030014215.1 Clariallabes teugelsi
ATTTATTTTTTTTTTTCACTTTGAACCTTTTTTTTTTTTTTTATTGAATCAGTAAATGAACATCACATGAAAACCGAAACTTACCATTTTTGCATATCAGTATTTTTAGTCTTGGTGCCATCTTGTAGTCATTTATTCCCAAGTGATGTGAGGGTTTCATCATTTGAATATGTGACTTCTAGCCCATTTGCTCGTGGGCATCAGAGCTGCTCTTCTAACATGCTCTCTGCTGAACCCGAGAACATTAGCGTGTTGTATCAGTACCAGTAACATGGCGGCTCATGGGAGACTGAAAAAGCAGATCGGCATGTAAGTCTGAACACTGAAGTCTTCTTCTTTTTTTTTATTAGTCATGGTGGAAAACCATGAATCATGACCGGTGGATTTGAGCAATGGCCTCGATCATGTGCTCTGTGGTTGTCTTGTTCGAGTCAGGCGTGGTCACATGCTTTTGCCTGCTTTGTCTTTTTATGTCTTTTTTCTCTTTCAGACTTGCAAAGGGTTTTATTTCATAGGTTGGCTGAGAGCAAACTCTAAATATAATAGAAATATAAACAGAATATAATAGGGTTTGGGTTACCTCGCTTGTGTTTATTATTCACTTAAATCCCGATCTCATTGTACAGCATCACAATGGAGAAATGTTGTGTAACCTTTAAAGCTCAGAGCATTTTAGCCAGTATTTGTTTTGCTGTATTTATTTATTTTTTTTAATAAACATATATAGGGCTCAGGATTGTGCAGTATACAGTAGAGTGGCATATCTTGATCATATTTTGTTCATTTAAACCAACTATACAAACAAGTCAAATAGAAAATGCGTATAAAGAAATATATATATATATATATATTATTGTGTATATATTATTGTGTATATATTATTGTGTATATATATGTGACTCTTACTATTAGAGTGATAATCTATAACCTGCAGCTGGGTGAGACAGTGGACCATTCAGAACCATCCTGTGTTGTTCAAAGGATGACCTGATTAGTCACCTGGTCTCAGTAAATCGTATCACTCAAATGGTGCGACATCACCGTTGGCCCCGCCCCCTTTGTATGTATAACAGCTTCAACTCTTCTGGGAAGACTTTCCATGGCCTGGGAATGGGACCATCCCGAAACTATTCCCACAAAGTTGGGAGCATGAAACTGTCCAAAATGTCTCGGTATGCTGAAGCATTAAGAGTTCCTTTCACTGGAATTAAGGGGCGGAGCCCAACTCCTGAAAAACCACCCCACACCAGTTCCAACATGACAGCGCACCAGTGCACAAAGCAAAGTCCATAAAGACATGGATGAGCGAGTTCGGTGTGGAAGAACTTGACTGTCCTGCACAGAGTCCTGACCTCAACCCGATAGAACACCTTAGGGATGAGACTATAAGCCACGCCTTCTCGTCCAACATCAGTGTCTGACCTCATAAATGTGCTTCTAGAAGAACGGTCAAAAATTCCCATAAACACAAAACGCACTCCTAAACCTCGTGGAAAGCCTTCACAGAAAAGAGTCAGCATCATATTAAACCCAATGGATTAAGAATTGGATGTTACTCAAGTTCATACAGTATGCATGTGAAGGCAGGCGATCTCTGATAGTTTTTTTTCTACTGATATTTTTTCGTAGATTTATATTTGCATATATCTTTAGATAACCACATTATTACAGAGTTACACTCAACTTAAAAACCATTACTACCACATGATAACTGTTGGATGCTGCAGACCAGAGTTGAACTGTATTAGCACACGGCCTTGGTGGGTGAGATCTCATCTCGACTGTCTCCAACCACCCCTCTCCTAAAACTGCTCTTTAGTCGTTATCAGGAGCTAAAAGTGGCTTATCATCTGCAGCTTCAGCGCAACATCATTCCCCTGTGTCACGCACAAGAGCGAGCGAGTGAGAGAGAGACAGAGAGAGAGAGGAAAAAGAGAGCATTTGTGGTTTCAGCGTGACTTACAGTGCAATTTACTTACAACTGTGATCTGTGTTCTCGTAATGCAAGACATGTTCGGATAATATGAAACACGACAGACAGACAGACAGATACTTTATTGATCCCAAAGGAAATTTCAGAATATTAACTACCGTGGGTAAACAATAAAATCCTGAAGAGCATGATGTTCTAAGAACTTGTGCAACATTTAGTTCTGACACAGTAGTATATTTGGACAAGCCAGTGCCGATATAGGCTATAACAGCACTGCAGCTTTTAAAACTATGTATCACACCGGTTCCCAGGTGTTCTAATAATCGTTATATCTAATACTTGTTGTGTGGAACAAGGGATTGTACACCCTACTGTACATATTGCACTGATATTCAGCACAACAGCATGACCTTTAACACTGGTACCACTCTGTCCTCTTGCTTTTACACCACCGCGGTTTGCTTTATTTAGTAATAAGCACTGATTGTTACATCATGCTTTTATCTTCTTCTGTTTATACTTGTGTTTACGGTCAGGAAACGTGTAAGAAACTTCGCCAAAATTAGTTCCTCACTGATAATATTGTGTCTCTAAGCACTTTACAGGACTCTCTTCTTTTTTTTTTTTTTTTTTCACCCCTCTCACTTACAGAGAAGCCACAGATATGTGTGAACTTCTCCGTGCTAAAATCTTTCAAACGTTTGCAAAGTGCTGACACTGGAGACTCCTTTCTTTCAGCAAACCTCCACCATATCGATATAAATATTATAGCATCGTTTAGATCATGTTCAATGTCCACTAATCCAAATCCCTGTGTCGTGTTGTTCTGTTCCTGCAGAATGCTCCCCTTCCAAGCCGCTCCGGGGCAGTTCGGGCCCGAGGTGAGACAGCGTGGGCTGCACTGCTGGCGGGTGGAGAAGCTGAAGGCCGTGCCGCTGGCTCAGTCTGATGTCGGCGCTTTCTTTAACGGAGACTCTTACCTGGTTCTGCAGAACAGAGGAGACGAAGGAGCTGATCTGCACATGTGGATCGGTGAGATTACGACCTCTCTGACATCAAAACGGATTATATTGGGGATTAAAAAAAAAAAAAAGACACTTTGGTCAAGCACGTGCATGTATGAATTATGTGATTATGAGATTTTAAAATGGAGGCTTAATTACAGTTGGTAAAGACAAAGATGACAGTATGGTGGAACTTCATCACTCGGGGGGGAAAAATACTTATTATATAAATCCTCTGGTCAAAGTTGAATTCTTTGTACGTTAGTTAAACATTTGTTCAAAGGTAATCTAGCTTTAAGCAGAAGTAAAGTATGAAAGCAAAAGTACAAGAAAGATTCACAAGAGATAAGAACAAAATCTTTCACAAACACACACACACACACACATACACACACATACACACACATTTCTTATTTTAGCTCCTAGTCCTATGGAACTCCAAAGTGTTCAAAATGAAATAAATAAATAGGACATTATGAAATAAATAAGTCTACGAATAAATAAGACACATATATGTAATATGAGAATGATATTGTGAAATAATGGAACATATTTTGAAAAAAAGCTTATTATTGTGAAATATATTTACTTATTATTATGAAATAATATTTCATGGTCATTATTTTTCACAATAACAGAGATTATTGCAGAGGCATTTTATTTAATTCATGCTGTTCATGCTGTCAGTCAGCTCTTTTTCAACAAACAACCTGGTAACTATTGAAGCTAAGCTGTATTGCTAATCTCTCAAATGTTAGCTAGCTTCGTAATAACCGTGAGGATACAAACTAACTGAACTCTAACAGCTACGTATGGTAACTGCTACATGCTAGGTATTAGCTTTTAGCTAGTTTACATCATGCTAGGCACTCTAATAGTACGACTTAACTATCTGATGATGAAGAAATTTAAATGTAACAAGTAAAAGTATAAACAAATCCAGAATAAATTATTTTTATTTTATTTTAATTTATTTATTTTTAACATCTCGTCTAATAATGACGGGCATTAGTGGCTCAGTGTCTCATTAGGGGGTTGTGCCATGTGGCATAAAACCTGTGCTAAAGCTGTGTCCGGATCGGATGGCCCGTTGTGGCGACCCCTCGCAGCCGAAAGATTAACACCACCACCACCTTGTCAAACAATGACTTATAATCTTTCTTACAGTATCTCAAACCTTAGGTTTGCCTGTATTATGAAATATGCAAAAGAAATAGTTCAAGTGTAGGCCTATATGACAAACCACATTGTTTTTTCTGTCCTCTATTCATGTCTAAAAATATTTTAAGCACACCTTGCTATAGGATAGTTTTCAGATGGCAGCCTAGGTGGTGCAGAACACCCATAATGCACTGCTCCTCTGATACACATGCCACATGTATAATGAGTAAACATAGTATATCTGTATGATCATCTAATACAGCAGTACCTCAGCATACGAATTTAATCCATTTTGTATTGCAAAACGTATTTTCCCATAGGAAATAATGTAAATGCAGATATTCTGTTCCAGCAACCCAGAAATATTACCAATATTACCAATTTCCAGCACTATAATCATATCTCTGCATATAAAAACAATAAATCAAATGTAAATAAAGTAAAATATGAAAAGTAAGACAATAAATCTCACAATTTATGATTCCTCTCGGCACCGGCTGCTTTAAAAAACAAACTGAAAGCGGCTCCTTTTTCTTCTTGCTTACCGTCCTGGATAACATTCTTGAGATCCCTGGTGCTACGTCTAAGTCGGTTACTCCGTGCAATTCATTGCTTTGCATTGTTTAATCCAGCTCAGGGATATTGTTTGCCAGTTTATTTACTGTAGGATGGAGTAGGGAAGAGTTTGATACGAGATTTTACTCATGAGGTAGCAAACGATATCAGGAACAGATAGGCGTAGTGCCAGATTTTAAATTCGTCCCTACAGTTCATAATGGGGCAACAGCTCCAAACAATCCAAACAAACAATCTCAAAGCAACTACATCTTCTAATTAGACTCGAGTTCCCTCTTACATTTTTCTCTCATTTGGAAACGCATCAGAAAAATGTGCAGTTGTTCCCTTTTACGCTGTCTTTTACAAAGGAGGAAAAGATTTTTGATGTGTTACGAGGGGGGTTAGAGTTTAAACAGGAAGATGATAAGTTTTTCCCCTTTGTTTTTTCTTGTGTCATCCTTCCTTCTTCGTCACTGCAATCTCAAAGTTCAATAGCACAGTCATGCTGCTTGCAAGTGCATCATAATTCACTTTATATCCTTATTGTTTACTTTATACCCTCATGAACGCATCGTAAATCCCTTGTGAACATATAGACATTTACAATCAAAAATGAGCGAAGTAGCGCCACGATAATGTTTGTTTTTTTTCTACTCCACACTAAAGTCCAGTAGGTGGCGGTAATGCTCGGACTCGTTCATAAACTCAAAAGGAAGAAGACAAAGTGTTTTGCAAGTACTTTTTAGAACATGGATGCAGTTTGTATTTTCCACAAACAAGTGGTACATTTTATCAAGGAATTTGTGAATTTTAGAAAATTAAATGATTGTAAATGTACATAAATAAGTTTAGAACTTTGTCTCAATTACGAATTTAAAATCTGACCCATCCATTCAATGGATCCAATCAACCAACAAAAGACTGATTAAAATGCACACTTCTAGAGCTAAGTCAAATCTCCACGCACACACACACACACACACACACACACACACACACACACACACACACACACACACACAAAACTGGTGAAGGAAAATAATCAGCAGCTGTTACAGCATGCTCTAAATTGTTTCATTACTTTTCTTTATACTAAAATGATTTGTTAACAATGACAATTTTATGGAATAAAACGTGAACCATTTATATTTTTTATATCTTTTATAGTCACATATAATGTTTAGTAAAATCTTGAAAATTCTGAAACTGGAGACTCCTTCCATAGATGCTAAATAATGATGCAGAAAGAGATTACAGGAAACATCATACTGCATCATGGATCCTATCTTTTTTTTCTTCTTCTTATATTTACTATACATAACCCTGTGAAAGTCCACATTCATTCATATTAACACCGTCTGACCAATCAGTATCCAGAATCCAGCAGTACTTTGGTATAAGCTATAAGAATTAGTTGTACGAGTGACTCGGATGGTTCAGCCTGAGCATCACGTAAAAGCAATAAAAGGGAAAACTCAAGGGGAAAACAGGAAGGGCGGGAGGTTCAGGTGGGTCATTAAAGTTTCAGTAGTGACACTGCAGCATTTGGCCTGTTGGCACGGTGTGTATCTGCTGTTTTAGTAACGCTGCTAATCTGGTTGTCAACACATAGATTCCTGATCTGCCCCATGCCCGTGCCATGCCCTCCTACATCAACCTTTATACCTCGTCCCTGAACCGACAGAGCATATCATATATACTGTACGTCTCTGAATACAGCAGGGTTTCTTCTGCCAGTTAAAATGTACATCACAATAAAGCTTTTGTTAGTGTTCAGAGAACACGTAGCTGATTAAATATTAGTATTGTGTCTTTTGTACGAGAAATCAAATGTGAAATGTTTATATATGAACCTAAAGTAAAGCATCTTTTCATACAACAAGTCAAGTGAAAAGGTTTGCACACACTAAACAAAATCTCTCTCTCATATACACACACACACACACACACACACACACACACACACACACACACACACACACACACACACACACACATAATACCCGTCTCCACTTTAAACCCAACAAACCAGCTGTTATAAATTTGCCAGAGGGGTATCACATGGGTGGAGACCGAGAGGCTTGTGGCAACAGGCAAACTGGTTTTCTAACAGTATATCTTTTTAATTTTGGGTTTTGGATTTTGTCTGCTTTGTTTGTTAGATTAGATTAGATTAGATTATCTGTAGAATTAAGAGATGAAGCTTTACATTTTCATCCACAAATCATTGTGGGGGTACAAACTTTTGCATTCAGGAGTCCAACTTAACAAATTAAAACAGTTGTAACGATGGTAACAATAGTTTCTTATTTTTTTTCTCTCTCTCTCTCAGGTGAGAAGTCATCCCGTGATGAGCAGGTGGCTTGTGCCGTCTTGGCCACACAGCTGGATAACTTCCTGGGTGGTGACCCCGTCCAGCACAGACAGGTGCAGGGCTATGAGTCGCCCGAGTTCATGAGCCTTTTCCCCCGCGGGATTAGCTATAAGGTGAGAAACCTTAACTGATACACATCTCGTTGTACTTATGGGCAGGAGCGGCTCAAACGGTTCGGGCTGTAGGAACTGTAAACACCATCACACACTCATTCACCAACACCACTTACACATTGCAGGAACTTGGCTGGGAGTTACTGCCACGTCCCCCATACAGTCCTGACCTCGTTCCTACATGTTTGGGAAAAGTCATTAAAGGAGTTCCTGGGAGGCTTGCGTTTCAAATGTGAAACCAATACCTAAAAAAATTCTCCCAGGAAGCCGAGGTGAGAAACAATTTCATGTCCCATCATACTGTATATGCACATTATACATCGTACTGTATACGAGCCTGGACGACTGTCTACATGTTCATGTTTTTTATTTAACTAGAAAATCAAACACACAAACACTTTTCATACACTTTTCCAGGATCTGCAGAACTGCTGGTTTCTCAGTATTATAGATCCTCGAGATAAACACTTCAGTGTGGTTCATTTACACTCTCTCAGGAAGTCATGCCTAGGTCTCTGGATGGTGCGGTGAGCCTTTTATCTGCGACGACGAAACAGCACTTCTCGTGGTGACTCATTCACCGTTACACTCGGGTTAACACATTTAACCAGGAGCTGGGTTTTCGGTGTTCGAGGTGTCACTATGAGGAAGAAGCCCACAGTACCATAGTGTGCTGAAACAGTACATCGTGTAAAACGTCGGGAATAAATTATAGCATCCTAAGTGTCCTACATTTCACTTAAAATAAAATTATTTGTGTGTCGGGGTGCCATTAATTTTGATCGCATATTTGAAACAAAAAGTATGTTGTTAAAGTAAAACTATACAAAACATTTACGAGCCATTTCATACACACACACACACACACACACACACACACACACACACACACACACACACACACACAAAGTTTGTACAGGTCCAATGTCTTATTACTTACTATTTAAATTGGAATTTGTTAAAATATGATGTTAATAAATGCTTTGTCTCTCTGTCACACACTCACGCACTCTTTCTCTTCTTTTCTTCTTTCTGTTTCACTTTGTCTCTGTTTACTCTCTCATGAACATTTTGCATTTTGTGTGTGTGTATATACAGTATATATATATATATGTGTGTGTGTGTGTGTGTGTGTGTGTGTGTGTGTATAAATAATGAGTGTGTGTATGTACAGTATATGTATATATATTGTTTGTTTGTGTGTGTGTGTGTGTGTGTGTATGGGGTCTGTTTGTTTCTATGTGCAATATTTTCTGTGTACATAAAGAAATGATCAGTTTATCTTACAGTATACATCATCATGATGTCTGATGTTCTTCTATAATTGTTGTGTTTAGTGCTATACGTATTATTTAACATTCTCTCTCTCTCTCTCTCTCTCTCTCTCTCTCTCAGGAAGGAGGAGTAGAGTCAGCTTTTAGGAAACAGACGCCTAGTGCTGGTCCTATTCAGAGGTTATATCACATTAAGGGGAAGAAGAACATCAGGGCCAAGGAGGTGGAGCTGAACTGGTCCAGCTTTAATAAAGGAGACTGCTTCATCCTCGACCTGGGAGATGTATGTATGGATGGACGAATGAACAGATGGAAAGATAGACAGATACATAGAGAGATCTCCTAGCTGATACATTGTGTGTGTGTGTGTGTGTGTGTGTGTCCAGACGATCGTGTCGTGGGTCGGCTCTCAGGCCAATATATTTGAGAAGCAGAAGGTGCAAGAGATCGCCGCTCTCATCAGAGACACAGAGAGACACGGCAAAGCGCAGATCACTAAAGTCAACGAGGGAGAGGAGACGCCCGAGATGCTGAAGGTGAGAATCATAAGCAGTGACCTGGGGTTTACGACATGGTGTTATGTTATTAACAGTAATTCTCATAATAACTTTTATCACTTTAGTTTGGATATACAGTGTTTAATGCACATGATTAATTAACCTCTATAATTAAGCTCTATAAAAGCAAACATTTTGGCATTGTGGTGTTCAGGTGTGTGTCTTTATCAAGCCGCGAAGAAATAGTTTTTTTTAATGCTGTAATGAAAAAAACAAACAGAATATTTACACAAAAAAATGAGACTCTCAGCCACAGGAAAACTTTTGAACAGTGCGACGTTTTAAAGAAGGCAGTATGTCCGTGAAACGTCCCCCGTACAGTCCTGACCTCGCTCTAAGACATTTCCACATGTTTGGAACAAGTCATTAAAGGAGTTCCTGGGAGGCCGGGGGTTCAGATGTGAATCAGACAGACAGTCCGATCCGGTGAACTGAGAAAACTTTGATGGTGTCCAAGCACTAGTGAAACAATGGGATGAATGCATTAGTGTATCAGGGGATTATATAGAGAAACGAAGGGAGTTTTTACTCTCAGAACTGCGTTCTGTTATTCTGGACAAATTATTTAACTAATTCTGTGTATGGTCTGAGATTTGATGTGATTTGAGCTGCTTTGAGACTGAAAATGACTACCTCCTCTATTTAGAGTTCCTTCTAAAGTTAGTCACACAAACAAAAAGCAAAATATGTTGTAAGGGCAGAAGAATATAATAATAATAATAATAATAATAATAATAATAATAATAAAAAGGTGGAGCTTTAAACTGAAAGAGAACATGATTGACAGGTGAGTAGATGCTCCTCCTTGTTCTTATTTAGAAATGCAGAAAACCTTTTGTAATCTCTGGATCACGCCTGATGTCTGTGATTACCCCCCAAAAAACATGAAATTTTAACAACAAAACTGCACTAAGGATATAATATAATAGATATTTAAATGCTCACGTTCCATTTCCTCTCTGTGTGATGAACAGGTTCTTGGTACGATGCCGGTGCTTAAAGAGAGCAGTCCTGAAGATGACAGCAAGGCAGACGCATCGAACACGGCTTCTCTATACAAGGTACCTGAGCTCGTCTTTATTAAAGTGTCACGGTTTAGAATCACGACGTTTCACCAGAAATGAAGATCTTGATGCAATTGATGTCGTAGGTTTCGGATGCGACAGGATCGATGAAGCTGACCAAAGTCTCTGAAAAGAGTCCGTTTGCCAAGGACCTGCTCGTACGTGACGACTGCTTCATCTTGGACAACGGAGCCAACGGCAAGATCTTTGTCTGGAAAGGTGAGAAGCCTTAACACACTGAAAACATTAAGTATAGAGTGAAACACTCTGGCTGTATCATGTCTTTATAGGAAATGAATTAATTATCAGGGAGATGTAATGCAAGAGCGTCATTGTGATCAGACAAGATTTGTTTATTTGTCTATAACAGCATGTCTCAGTGGTTTATTCCTCTTATACCAGAGCAATTTTTCATTTATTAATAAGTTGAGGATCTTAAAACACATAAGCACTACACATAATCTCTTCTGTCCTAAAGATGCGGGAAACCTTATTGAATAAAATTACAGCTTTACCACACTGACACTGGAGACTCCTTCCCTGAAATGTCCTATAAACCTTACAGAAAACTTCATCACATCTGTTTATGTGCAGCATCCGCAGGACGAGCTGTTACTATAGCAACAATTACATATTATAAAGTTTATAACGGTATAAACCTGTGATTTGGAGCTGCATTACTTCCAGGGCAGCCGTGAATCAGCACATTCACATTATAGAATATAATACAATGAGTGTTGTGTGTAAGGGCTCCGTCTATACGAGAATAGACTCGTCTTGTGATTCAGGAAGACAACAAGCTTAAACATGACGAGTAATTCAGTAACAGAATGTTTCTGACAAACTGCGAGAGTATTATAGGGAAGAATGATGTACAATTCCTTTTAGTGATTTTGTTCCAATGAAACAATGAGAATTTTCACATTGTTTGAGAAATGATGCACAAATCCTTGTATTTACAAACCGTGCACGATTGCTTTAGAAAATGTCTAGAAGCTTAAAATTTAAAAGTCACTTTCAAGCTCCATGGTTGGTGTCTCGTCTGCCATGCGATCGATTCCCAGCCACTGGATCCCAAGCCCGGATAAAACGGGATATACAGTATACATACGCAGTGGTACCGTTAGCAAGAGGAAAAGGGAGCCGCTTTCAGTTCGGTTTTTTAAAGCAGTCGATGCCGAGAGGAATCATAAATTAAGGTTAAGTGAGGTTTAATGTCTGTTTATTTCATATTCTACTTCATTTATATGTCTTTTCTAAATGTTTTGATATGCAAAAAAAATAATGATTATAGTGTTGGAAATTTGGTAATATTTCTGGGTGGCTGGAACAGATTATCTGAATTTACATTATTTCCTATGGGACGATGCGCTTCACAATACAGCATTTTTCATTTTAAGAACTCTCCTCCGGAATGGATTAAATTCGTATGCCGAGGTATATAAAGAAATTATCCGTTAAGCTCAAAGTGTGTGACATAATGTTCTATAATTGTTGTTTTCATTGCTATGCGGCTTCGGCGGCTCAGTGCTAGTCTTCTCGCGTGCCATGTGCAATGCCAGGGTTCGACACCCAGCCGCTGGACGCAGACCCGATGCCAAGCCTGGATAGAGTGTGAGGGTTGTATTAGGAAAGGCATCGAATGTAACACTTTTCCAAGTTGTGGCGACACCTAGATAGGAATCATCTGAAACCACTTTACCTTTTATGTGCTGCTTATCAGACTTTTTACACAACGCCAACACTGCAGGAGCAATCCCATGCGTTTTACTATCTTATCTTATCTTATTTGTCTTATTCGGTGTAGATCTGATCCAAATCTCTTCTCGTCTCCCCTGTAACGATTTGCTGTTTCACATCATGCGAGTTTATCGTGGTTGTTGACGTTGTTCAAGATTAATGCTTATCTCAAATACCTCGATTACGTTAACCCAACCCCCCCACCCCCCCCCCTCTCTCTTCACAGGCAGTGGTGCTAACGCTGAAGAGAAAAAAGCTGCTCTGAAGGTCGCAGATGATTTTATACAGAAGATGAACTACCCCAAGATGAAAACACAGGTTTGTTAAAGTCATAGCCAGGACTGGTTGTTGTGTCCTTTTTCTTTTCTTTTTTTTTTATGGGGCTGTAGATAAAATCCCTAGTAGTGTGTTGGTCTGAAATGTGCTTCAACCTTGAGATAACCATGACTGTGTAGATGATCAACAGGGTTAACGTGGTTGTGACGAAATTTGTTGTTAACAGATAAATCTTCTTCTTCTTCCTCTTCTTCTTCTTCTTCTTCCTCTTCTTCTTCTTCTTCCTCTGTCTTTCGGCTTTTCCCTTTCTGCTTTCATACCAACTAACTTCATGTCCTCTCTCACTGCATACAGAAATCTCCTCTTTGGAAAAATATAATTAAATAATTGATTTATTATGTATAACAACATACATTTTTCTCACTTTTTGTTTTTTTATGAATATCACTTAATAAATTCAAGACATTTTTTGTGCAAAATCTGATAAGTCATTAATAAAACACGCCATGTTGTGCGGTTACAGAAAAACAATCAACCGCACCATGTTGTAATGAAGCAGATTTATTATTAACATCCTGAACGTCCCATAACTTCATGTTCTGTAGTGTTTCATTCCTCATACACCACGACAATCATTACGGCTATGTTTATTCGTAAATGACCTACCCTACAGGACGTTGTATTAGTGTTAATGTTTTAGTGTAAACATTTGTTCTTTCACCAACCGGCCTTTGTGTTTTGACTAGAAAGTTAATCATCTGCAGCTTGTCAAGTTTTAAAGATCCATAGATCCATAAACTCCTCCGTCAAGTCCTGAAGATGTCTGAAAAGTCACAGCTTTCCTTCAAAGCTCTGACGCTGAAGACTCCGTCCATAAATGTTAAATAAATGCATTTAAACTTTAGCATATCAACACGTACACCCACTCTCATTCACTGTCTATAGCGCTTATCCTGTACAGGGTCAGACGAGGCCTGGAGCCCAAACCAGGTGGTCCATCACAAGAGTTCACAAGCACACACACACATACTGTACACACTACAGCCAATTTGGAAACAATGATTAGTGTTACCTGCATGTCTTTGGACTGTGGGACTCACCAAGCACGGGGAGAACATGAAAACTCCATGCACACAAACCAGAGGCCCGACATGAACACTTGACCCTTGACGTGCAAAACCAAAGTGCTAACCACTATGGCATCATGTTGCCACGACAATTACAATAATGTTTTAATCCATTTATGTTCAGAATCTGTTGTATGCATTCCTGCTTAAAGCGCTACTACAGAAACGTCAACACGTTCAAACTAGCACCTTCATATAGAATTTATCTGTTATCAATATACGAAGAAATCGAATCCGTTTCAATTTCTGTCCAATGAGAATCTAGAATTCAACAGATTTCTGGTGTACATAGGTCCTTATGATGCTTTTTCAAGCTTTTATTATTATTAGAAGAAGAAGAAATAGAAGAACAAGGAAAAATGTCTCCTAGTACAACCAATGTGTCTCCTCATGAAAACTCTGACGGATAAAGTTTTTATGATTGTAAACATTATGTGGTTTTAAGTTTCTGATGCGATTTAATGCTGGAACGCAAATGTTCTTTATTAAGCTTTCATTTTTATTTCCTACAGGTGGAGATCATACCGCAGGGCCGCGAGAACGTCATCTTCAAGCAGTTCTTCCAAAACTGGAATTGAAATGTACAGAATGATTCACTTAAGGGTACTGAAAAAAAAACACCTAATGTCACGGTTACTCGAACAGTATTTTGTAACTGAAAAAAAAGTAAACAACTAAATAAAGTTAACATTTATTCTTACAGATTTACAGAGATATACTGTAATAGAAATATCTTTTTAAAACTGATTGGACGTGTCTCTATGTTTAGTCGAAGTCTAGTCTGGAGAAGAGTTTCTTTTTTCCCCCCTTTTTTACTTTTGCTATTTTTTTTTCTCATAAACGAAACAAACTGCCAGTCATTCAGGCCAATTTGATGTTGAACAAAGATTTACAGATTTTTTTTATATATATACATTATGTTTGTTAATAGTCTGTTTACTGTGCTAAATTGTCAGCAAACCAATAAAAACTCAAACCTTCATGGTCGTTATTGCCTTTTTGATTAGTTTTTTCCGATACGGAGCAGCGGGTGTATCCGTGAGCCGGTTATCTAACGGATAAGGCAGGTGTCAGGGTTTAACGTGAGATTTATACGAGCTCATGTAAACAGTCATATACTGCAGTGTATCTGTGATAACTGTGGCCGAGGGAAAACGAGCTGTAACACGACGTCTCCGTGGAGACGTACAGCCCTGATGATAAAGTTGTTTATCATGAGGTTTACGAGGTGACTGACTGCTCGGCTGGAGGTTCAGAGGTGGACTCGGCCTTGTCCTGTATATTCAGGATCAACACAGCTTGTTGGCTGCTTTCATTAATCTTGACTCCTTGCTGCTCTTTTTTAACCCTTATTTCTTTTAAACCACAATTATCTGTTTGAAATCTTTAAAATTGCATAATAAATAAAAACAACTTGTCAAGGGAGCTCCAATGTATCTAAAACTCCATTACCCATCAGCCTCAGTACGTCCCCTGTCTCACTAATCACGCTCACCTGGGTCTCATTATGCCCTCTTTAGCATCAACATTTATAGGATTTTCCAGCCTTTCTGAGTTACACCATCAAGCTTTTGTAATATTTGTAATATTTCAACATATCAACACATTTTATTGTTTTTATGTTTATGTTCTGACTTATACTGTAAGTCCTTATGTTTAATGTTAATATAGAAAGCATAAACGGCCAAAACATGGTATTGGCGCTAAAGTGTCTCACCTACGTGAAAAAGTGAATTTTCAGATAAGGTCATATAACATCATTTTTCATAATACTTAATGCTTCTTATCTTCCGATCCATGCTTCGTTTTTTTTTTGTTTTTTTTTTAAGAATTATGCATACACATTTATATTTTTATCAATCTAAATACAATTTCATGCCCTTCAAGATGAAACTTGACCAATTTGGATTTCACATAAAAAGACATAAACCTGAAAAAGTGTATTATTCTAAAACGCAAAATTGTTAAAATATTGCAACATGGTTACGGACACTACAGATTTTTTTTGTAAAAAAAAAAAACTTTCATTTTTGCATGGAATGCTTTTTAATTCAAGCAATACCTTTTACAGGTCATATGCTTTTAGGAGCTAACCAATTTTAGTATCAATAAAAATATAAATATAAATAATTTACATTTTAAATGATTATTGTTTGAAGCGAGACAGTATAACACTGAAAAATGACCATTTTTGGGGCAACATATAAAATCGTTTCTCCAAAACAGCTGAAGCAACTTGAAATTTTAAAGGAAACGAGATCGATCACTTCCATGTTGCATAAACTTCAGAAGTCGCTTCTTTGGCCGCACACATTTTCTGTATTATATGTATAATATGCAAAAATGTAATCAGCACCCATACTGTGTTTAGGCTATAAATCAAATAAGTGCAATGTTGGTATTTGTTGTCCCTCAAACCACCACAATGAATTTAAAATGAAGCTAAAGGAAGCAAAATTACAGGTTTTCTTATTTTACCAAATCAACAATTATACATTTATCTTGCTTTATTACTAATATGTTTATTATTAGCTTTAGATTATGTCGCTTACATGGAAATGATAAGATATCAGAACAAGCGCATTCATTTTGTACAATTCTGTGATTTGGAGCTGCACTACAGTCAGACCTGCTGTTATAGAAAATTCATCAACACTTTCTGACCAATCAGAGTCCAGAATCCGACAGTGCTGTGGTGGAGAAACGTCTAACCTACAGTGTGATAAACACCAGGACAGTGTGATTCATTTGAGTCTTTGAGAAGGGTGGGAGTTTCATGTGAATGCAAAGTTCAATCTCGTAACATCATTATTTCTGTCGAAGCTCTTCAGGTGAGTGAGAGGGTGAGAGAGAGAGAGACAGTGACACAGAGTGAAACACACAGCTGTTCTGTGTAATAAGCTGAAAATCTGCAGACCTTCAGCCAGGTGTTGTCTCCTAAGATCTGATATGCCATGCGCGGTGGCGTAGTGGTTAAAACTGTGGCCTCGCACCTTCAGGGTCTGGGTTCGATTTCCGCTTCGGGTCTCTGTTTGTAGAGTTTGCATGTTCTCACACAGTCCAAAGACATGCAGATTAGGTTAACTGGCGTTCCCAAATTCCTCGTAGTGTGAGTGTGTGTGAGTGTGTGCGTGATTGCGTGCCCTGCGATGTATTGGCTCCCTGCCATGTGGCCAAAGTCTCCTGGGAGAAGCTCCAAGAACCTGTAGAGGATAAACGCTGTAGACGATGAGTGAACGAATAACATGCCAAGTATGTATTGATGTAGATATTAGTAATATCGTATGTTAAATATTATATATTATTTATATTTTATTCTATATAATGTTCATAGATATTTATAGATTAAATATTATTTATATATTAATGTTTCCCTTAGAATTTATTTATTTAAATAAATAAATAAAAACTTATCAATAGAGATTTTAGTAACATAATTTAATAAATATGCATTGATATGTTTTATTATTATCATTATTTATACAGTGTATAATATTTATATACTTACCTTAGATTGTATTTATTTATTTTATGTATTTATATTAATTAATTTTTTTTGTTTTTACAAAACATATAACTGAATAAACTGTATAGTTAATAAGGGCCTACGGATTCTCCCTCAGTTTGTGTTTTGTGTGTGTGTGTGTGTGTGTGTGTGTGTGTGTGTGTGTGTGTGTGTGTGTGTGTGTGTGTGTGTGTGT
>JAQMYG010000006.1:24865717-24880253 GCA_030014215.1 Clariallabes teugelsi
TTATGAAGCTTTACAGAGCAGAAGTAGCAGATATACATCTCAATATCAACTGTTCAAAGCACCTTTTTTAAGTGTCGTCAGCATTGTTTTACAGTTTAGAAAGAAATAAAAATCAGGGAATAACATGGAATTAGAAGGTGTGTTCAAACTTGATCAAATCTATACAGTTTACATACAGTGTGGATACAGATATGTACTGTATATATGGATGTCATAGATAATTTTTTTATACAACAGGTATTTCCAACCAAGCATTCCACGAGTAGTGATATAAACCATAACAGCACTGGGACGTTTACGTATACAGTATGTATCACTCCACTTTACGGGAGTGCTAATCAGAGGTGTTGTGCTCATATACATATTTGTATACTGTATATGTATACACACACACACACACACACACACACACACACACACACACACACACACACACAAAAATAGTACACATTTTGTTCTATATGTTTATCATGTCTACATTTTTACTGTATGTACAAAACCATTCACTATTTCCAAATATACCTTTAAAATTACTAAATAAAATACTAAATTACAAAATAAAACTACAAAAGAATCTTTGCAAACCTGTAAAGAAAGCAACATATTACATGACAGACCAGATTTCAGATGGAGACACAAAAACAACAACAACAAAAACAAGAAACTCATGAAAATAGACAAGAGCGAGAAAATAAAGAAGAACTCATATTCGCTCAGTAAAACCTAACGGCTGTTTTATTTACAGTATTGTGCAAAGGTCTTCGGCACATACAAAAAAAATGGCATAAGCAAAGATGCCTTTGAAAAAAATTCTACATAAAAGAAGCTTCTATAGAGGTCACTAAAGAGTAATAAAATTAACACGTTCTGTATTTGATGTGAGAACTCAGATTTGTGCAAATGAAACAGGTTTACTTTGTAGGTTTTACTGAGTGTGCTGGAGAATATACTGTAGAGTCCTTTTTGATAAAAACTTTATCTTCTACATTACAATCTACATTACAGTAGATTGTTTTTTTTTGTTTGTTTCCATCTGAAAAGCGGTCGGTAAGTTAATGTACACAATAATGCAGACATAATAAACATATATATGTACTACAGATATAATACGGTGTTTGGGACCTTTGCTCACGACAGTACTGCACACACCCAGGACACACAACCAGCTTGTGGACGGGTTTATTGTCCATCTGGCAACCCTGCCAACCAGCTCTGAGCCGTGTGCCTTTAACACACACACACACACGAGTCCCTCACTTCCAGCGTGTGCTGACATCAGAGCCAAGAGTCCTCAGAGAGAGAGAGAGAGAGAGAGAAAGGATGGTGGATGAGAGTAAACTGGGATAAACAGGATTACTCCATTAGATTCTTTAAAGGAATTAAAATCAGGTATTGATTTGGATTTACACCTGAGCTTGGCAGTGAAGAGTGAGGAAAATGCCAGAGAAAAAAGGTGAGGCTGGTGTTCTGGTAAAGGTTCTTTGTAACGTTATTTTTTATAAATAATAATAATTAAAAAAAAAATTTTTTTTTTGCATTTTAAATATTATTCTTTACACCTTAATGACATTGAATAGAAACTTCATAATGCAGGTTACAACATATATTTGAGCATACAGGTGGAATGATGCCATAAAATAGTTAGAATTATTAGCTTTTAGACAACAGGTGGTGCAACAGGGGTGGCAGAGAAACGCTAAGGGGTGGCAATGCACATGTTATTCTAAAAGTTCAATTTGTTTTTCAGAACCAGAACAAATATCATATAATGATTCTGTGAATGAATTGGTTTCTTAGTTATGACTAGGATTTGCTGAAATAAAGGGAAAAAATGGGGTGGCATTTGGGGGGTGGGGGGTGTGGGGGGGCTTATTTTAAGGATCGATGTGAGCAAATGTAGAAAAAGCAAATTAGTGACATGCAGTGTGTGTGTGTGTGTGTGTGTGTGTGTGAGGAAAAGAAGAATATGTACTGTAATATGTTATAATGATAATCAATCACTGCTTAAATCAAATCGTTATGACTTAGCTGGAAGCTGATGTTTTTTTCACGTAGCGATAACAGCATGATAATTTTTATTAAATATGCGAGTAATCAACAAAAACAACAATTTCAGTGCTCCACCTAGTGCCAGGAGTCGTGATGAAGTTTGTTGCTAACGCGCTCCATGAGCTCTAATGCAATCTGGACCCTCCGGGCAACAGGCTGGGCCAACTGTGTGTGTGTGTGTGTGTGTGTGTGTGTGTGTGTGTGTGTGTGTGTTTATATAATAGAGAAGGCATGCGACATAAACAGACGCTGGTGATGTGTCACAGATGCTTAGGTTGATTTGTGTGTACATTCAGAAATTATTGTTTAAATAATAATATTAATAATAACAATAATAATCATGAATTACTCTTTTACTCCAGAGGTATGCTAATGACGAGAGACGTCACTAATGACGCGGGTTAATATAATATACATTTTGACATTATAATTGTCATCTTGCAAGCAAGTTAAATATCTTAAATCTAGTCACATTTTTGTAATATTTCTTATTATAAGATTGAACTAAACCACATATAATAATATTAAACTTATTTACAGACGTATATTTACTTAAAAAAAAACTTTTTATACTGGTGGATTATTTTGTTTAGTTTTAGCAGTAAATGCTTAAAATCAGTCTCACAATAGAACAAAAAATGTTTTAAAAACGTCTAGAAACAGGTTCAATTCATCTTATGTTTAGTTTGCTGTAGATAATTTGACCAAAAGTCAAGATATTTTCACCTGTTTTTGTATATGTATATGTGTAGGCAAGTTTATGTTGGTTATGAAAGTATTGAAATTTTTCCAGGGTTACAAACAGTTTAGTAGCTCAATGTGTTTTTTATTGAAATGTACTTAGGTCGTTCAAGTCAAAACGGGACTTTTGATTGTGCAGAATAACGAATCAATTCTGAGAGTAAAAACTCTATATAATCTTCTGCTACACTAACGCACTTATCCCAGTGTTTCAATAGTGCTTGGACACCATCAAGGTAGAAAGTTTTCTCAGTACGCCGGAGTCATGATCGGACTGGCTGTCTGATTCAAACCCAGTCAAACCCAGGCCTCCCAGGAACTCCTTTAATGTCTCAAACATGTGGAAATGGCTTGGAGGTCAGAACTGTATAGGGAATACTTTTAATTGATTGTGCGTACACTTCCTATAGACAGATGCATCTCTCCTGCAGGCGTTCCACTCGCTCAATGCTCACGGGGGCCTTAATTTACCAGAAATTCCATTGCAAGTCCCGGTTTGACTTGAACACATAGCATATTTTTTATTAGCTTGCCTTAAACAACATGAAGTCAACAAGTCGGTTTACCTTGACAAGTGAAAAGTTGTATTTAGTCTATCATTAAAAGTATGTACACCTCATTTCTATATATAATTTCTATCCATGCAAGCTTTATGTTTACGTTAACATTTAGACGTTTGGCAGACGCTGTTA
The DNA here is from genome assembly GCA_030014215.1 of Clariallabes teugelsi. Classification (NCBI taxonomy): domain Eukaryota; kingdom Metazoa; phylum Chordata; class Actinopteri; order Siluriformes; family Clariidae; genus Clariallabes; species Clariallabes teugelsi. The sequence goes on from JAQMYG010000006.1 coordinate 24,869,200, forward strand.
TCCTGAGCGACTTACGAAAGTGCTTCGAAGTTTCCGTCATTGGCTAGATCCTTACACTGGGTCACTAGTTACTAATATCCAACTCACTGTTACACAAGGACTTCACTTTTCACCTTTTCAATTTGAATATTATAATATAAATTTTTTGTTTTGTTTAATAATGTAGATTTTTTTTTTTTTAATATCGAACCAGCACCTCATTATCACACAGGAACATCGTAACGCGACTGGATCTCGGCGTCCATCAGCTTCCAGGATGGAATTTCACAGTGGGGTGTGGCATTTCTCAGGTTTAGACCAGAGAGACTTAATTGACTGCACTAAACTACATCTTGCAGTCTTGGAAATCTCATCCTGGTGTACATCACGCTCTAATAGTTTTAACCAGCTCGACACGGCGCGAGTGTAAAACGTTGGACCGGAGCGCCTGTTCTCCACCTGCAAGCCGTCCAAGCCGTGATCCAAATCCCATTTCCAGGAAATATCTGGTGTCACCTCCTGGATCCGTCTGTAACCTTTGCTCTGGAATAGAAGTTTTTTATTCCCATTACTCACTTGTTCCCTGGCTGGATTCAATGTTTTTCTCACAGCTTTGTTGTGACGGAATAACATTTGGTGTTCATGGGAAATAACTGTAACCGAGTTAAAAATGAAGCAGGGTTTTAGCGGCATCCATCAACACGGGGGGGGATTATATGACGCTTGTGCCATTTTGAGCCGATGAGAATCCATGTCACTCGATCCAGGCTTGCAGCGGAGACCAGAGATGATGTAACGTGTGACTTTGTGCCAGCAGCCAGAGCGACGGTGGCGTATTTGCTTCCTGCTCGTGCTCTGTTGCTGGGTTTTGAGATCAGAATTGAATACAAATGAAACATCAAGTGCTTCAGATAAAAGTGTCGAACAAATGAGCAAAATTACAAACGTGACAGTCGGAAATTTATAGTTGCAATTAAGATGATGGACGTTTGAGTCAAAGCAGCACTTTTGATTGTGCAGAATAACAGAACACAGTTCTGAGTCCCTTTATTTCTCTATATAATCCCCTGAAACACTAACTCACTTATCCCAGTGTTTCACTAGTGCTTGAATACCATGTTCCAAAGAAATAAACCGAGTTTCTGTTTCACTGGTTAACATTGATGGGTGTGTGTGTGATGCACGCTTTCATGTCTTCACCCCTAGAAGAATGACATTTTTTAAGTTTAGCCTTTTGAATGGGCAGGTAGACTAAATCATAGCTCTTTACGTTGTTTACGGCTTGCAGTAAGGACGGGGCAGGGACCCTATGGCAATCGAAAATTCGAGTTTTCTTAATCAGAAGTTGGGCAGAAGCCGCTGGTGCCCCTGGTGGGGGGTGTGTGATATGACAACATATTTTAAAAAAAAGAATTCTATATTATATGGGAACACGATGGTAGCATTGCATGAAAAAAGAAAAGCCTGTCTTATACTTTATATATTAATGTCTACGTTTCTTTTTTTTTGTTATTTTTATATTCAGAGAAAGAAATGAGTAGATCAGTAAATATCAATGCAAGTGAAGCAAAACTTTCATTGATTCTTCCGAGTTTGTTATTAAATGAATTTAATACAAAACAATTTTAAATATGGATGCAAGTTACAAACTCGACGGCGCCAGAGACTTCATGATCAGGAGTTGTTTAAGTGGAAGCGGTGATATACTGTACTCTCTCTACCTGTCAGTCAGCGAAGCAGCAGCCAATCACATGTGTCTGTGAGCTCATGTATGCAGAAGAGGGCTGATAGCACTTTTGTTCTGATTGTGATGCAGCAAGTTTATACTGTAGTTTTCACGTAAACTGAGAGTTTGCTAGAGGGCTGGAATTCATTCACAAGTCCAGATTTGGTTGAAAAATGTGTAGTATTATTGTGTAATATTCTTGAAAAGCATATTTTTTTAAAAGATATTCAGCACAGGTTTATTGTTTCAGATTTTATTCTTACATTCTGTTCCTCAAGACTACATAAAAAAAAAGAATGTCTGGCTCTTTGGAATCAAAATATGAAGAAATTGGGTGGAGGGTGGGGGGGGGGGGGGGGTCTAGACTTTTGCACAGTACTGTAAAGGTGAATTATTATCCCACAATTATGATTAAATATTTGCTTTCTATTCTAATGGTGTAATTACACACTGTTACGCCTGTCAGTTATCTGGTATCATATGTTCCTGCTGAATTGCACCTCTGAGGCACGTCGTGTGTTATATACAGTAATATATGGATGGTTTGAGAGTGATGTGAGAGCGTGAGAGGTGCTCGGGTGAGGTGAGGAGGATCTAGACGACCTCAGGGCAGATTAGAGTCAGTTAGAGGTCGTGAAGCATCGAGTGAAACCTTAGAATATTACAATAAACCTCAGTATTTCACTGTGATATACATTATATACTGTATAAGCCTTTTATGTCTTAAATATTTGATACACTTACAGCACCGTGCCGTGAGATATTTGGCCTTTTTTCACCCTCTAACGTCTTCTCAAGATCACTACCTGTATTCTGTTCTTTCATGGAGCTTCTCCTGGTGTGTTAGCTTCCGTAGCTTAACTAGCTTATGCTTTTTTTTTTTTTGATTCTGTAAAGCTGCTTTGCGACGATGATCATTGTTAAAAGCGCTATACCAATAAAACTTTAATTTTTCAAGACTTTACAATAATTTCTGTTAATTTATTCCACAGTTTATGTACCGTAACTTGACTGGTGGCTCGAAAGTTGCTAAACGCTCAGGAGCTTAAACATCTTTTGAACAAAAAGTTCTTGAGCTGTTTATATCTGTGGCTTTGTTAAAAATATATGTGGATTGTGTGTATATATATATATATAATTTTTAAAAAAAAAATTTTAATTTTTTTTTTACATATTTTACATTTTATTAGTATAAATTGATTTTAATTAAAGTTTCGAATTCTCCCTGTGACATTATGCTAATCAACCACAAAGCAATGCTGTTACTAGTGCTACTAATATACTAATATACTGTACTGGTGGCAACTCTTTCACCTCGTGCACTATAAGTGTGAAAGTCATGCAACTCAAAAAACTTAACACAGTTATTAAGCTTATTGTTTTAAATCAGTGAATAAACCTCACTAAATTAAAGCAATAAGCCTCCTCGGGCTGTGAGATATAATGATGTTTTGAGATAAAGCTGTTCTAATCTAGGAAGCGATACAAACCCATGCGAGGGTCATAAATATAGTTTTCAATAAATAATTCATGCCTTTTATTCAATATTATTTCTTCTGCTATGAAATATAAGCTGTGGAGCTGCATCCTTTGCGGTCTTTGTTGGCTTGTGACTTCTGTTGAGTCACGCGTATAGCCACGCCCACCTCGAGAAAAAAAACGCTAGATCACTGATATATTAATTATTCTCATTAATAATAAGAAAAGCATGAGGGTCCAGAAAGAACTGTCCGGATCCAGATCGAGGGCCACCATTTAGTGATACCTGGTTCAGACCCAACCAAAAAACGAGATGATTTGGTCTGTGGAGAATTTCACAGCCGCTGTTGGACTTGTTATGGAGATTTATATATATATATATATATATATTTTTTTTTTATTCATCTCTAATGAGCTGCTGTTGGTTAAGGTCATGTAACAACACTTTTACGAAAACCTGTCTCATCTGTCTTATGTAATAGTATTGTTTGACTGGGAGGCGCGGTGCATTAGTGGTTAGCACTTTTCGCCTTGCACCTTCAGGGTCTGGGTTTGAATCCCGCCTTGGGGAGTTTGCATGTTCTCCCCATGCTTGGTGGGTTTCCTCTGGGTTCTCTGGTTTTCTCCCACAGTTCGAAGACATGCAGATTAAGTTTATTGCCGTTCCCAAATTGCCCATAGTGTGTGAATCTTGGGATACAGCCTTTGTCACGATGCTGTCATCAGATTTTAGACGCAGTTCATGTTGGACGTCAGCAGCATGCGGATTCCCTTATTCCTGAGATTTGGGATGGTCTGCTGTCAGATAAAAATGTACGCAACATTGGTGTCAACACAAAACTCGTAAATGTCTTCCTGTTGCTATGGAGAGTTTGCAGGTGGGTCAGGTTGCGTGTTGAGAACGCAGCGTCGTGCCTGCGGACGCCCGGTGCTGCGTTACAGAGCACGATGGTTCACATGACCTCCTATTTATAGCAGACCTGCTTCAAGTCCTCAAACACCGAAGCGGTTCGGGAAATGAATAGCGCACATGCATGTGCGTGGATGTCTAGCCGGTCGGTGTTAGCGCTCCACGGCGCAGCGTGTCACATTGATCCCGGACGCTGACCTTCAGCAGGTTAAAGGGCACAGAAGTGACGATTGATTGGCTAAAGTGTCACTCTGGAGTCCCATTACTGCACTTCAGCTTTATGTGTTTTAATGTGGGTGCCTCAAATGCATAAAGAGTTATACATACTGTATATATACATTCGTTTTATGATTTAATCGAATTTATTGTGCAATTATAAAAGGATTTTTCTTTTTAAAAGTTGGGATTTTTTCCTTTATTCTCAGTATTATCGCAGAGTTCCTTTTCAACATAAAAGTGCTTTATTTCCTCCCTACATGCATTATAACAGAATAATCATCAATCCACGACACATCCAGATGCATATCTTGCTCTCCATGGATTTTCTGTTGTTTTTCAAAATATGAATTTGATTCGGTAACCCCCTTTTTTTCGTCTTTTTAAAAAGCACGTCTTCCTGATCCTTTCAGCATTCTTATCTTTATTGGAACCATGTGTTGGCTCCAGCGGGCACCGTCAAACAGCGGGCATCTCTCCAGTAACCACATTTCTTACATTTCAACAGCCTGGTTCTGAGGAAGGCGTCCTTATCGCCGTTCATCTCAGTTCAGGAGCATCCGCTCAGACACGAAGACGCTTTTACAGTCGTTTTAAAACCGGGAGACCTGTGCCAAGGAAAAGTGTGTTGTAACAAAAATGCAAGTGGAAAGAATGAGACGTACGCGTGTCCTCACGAGCGGGTCGATCTCCAGCCCGGCTACTCTTCTCAGAGGTGGAGTGGAGACGCGCTGGTGTCGGGTTTAATGATCCACGGCGCAAAGAGTTGTTCCTGTTCCAGGTCAGGAAATAGTTTTAGTTCAAAAGAGGCTTGTAAACATTCCCAGCATGCCTCGCTGGAGGTGCAGCTGCAGAGAACAGAACTCAAAGGGAGCTGTAAAGAGTTATGTAAATATACTGTATATACTGTACGAGAGGGCTTTCAAGTTAAACCAAGTCTTGTGATGTCTGGTGTCTGAAGGCGTAAAACTGATTGACATTTACAGAATACTTCAAGCACAGTACGGTGATGAGACTCTTAGCCGCGGAAAGACAGTCGAACTGCGCAAACATTTTAAAGAAGGCCGTACGTCCGTGAATGATGATCCCAGGTCAAAACTGATCCTTGAAAATCAACGGATAACTTGTCGCACCACTTGCACGTTACGGGAACTCGGCTGGGAGTTATTATTACATTTAAGGAGTTCCTGGGAGGCCGGCGTTTCAGACGTGAATCAGACAGGCATTATTATATAGGGAAAGTTTGGTGTTCTGTTATTCTGCACTGTTATCAAAAGTCCTGCATTGACTTGAACGGCCCTGGTAAAGTATATAAATGAAATAAATCAGATTTACGGGCGGAGTTTAGTATGATGTCACACAGCTCCAGCCGCTATTAAGACTTAAGGATAAGGAAATTGATACACTTATAAAAGTTATTTCGGTATGAAGGGTATGAAGGGTAATATCCATGTTGTTCTGTTAAAGGGAAATAATCAGCGCCTGGGTGGAGTGAGAGTTAATTCCTTTTCCGCATTTTATTCCTTTCATACCACAACAGTTAGACATGCTGCCGTTCTTTATTCCTCAAACCACACGTTGTACTTTTTATCTATTTATATTTGCGTTTAGCAAAACGAGTTGTCACGCACGTTAGATATGAAACCAGCCGTCTCGTTTTGTTCCCAGCTTGTTTTGTTGTCACCTCTTGAAGTTAATAAGTAAGAAGAATACTAGTATGAATGCTGTGTGTTTCTTTGTTGCTCGGTGTGAAGGTGTTTTTCGGACGTGACCCCGGATGTTTTCACGTCGTCCTGCGCGTATGTTTCTCTGCAAAGCTCTCGTGTTTAAATAAAGACCTGAAAGTCCTGTGTGTAAGCGACAAGTGTGTATAGATCGCCAGCGCTCCGTGAATGCTTTAATCCTCAGGAGACAATTGTGTAAGCGTGCAGAGCTCGTTCGTACAGGACGCTGTAAAACACGGCGCTGTCGGTATGTCTGACCCAAACCGGTTTTAACTCCACTCCTTTACAAAACATGTGGCTGTAGTGGTGATGTTTTATGAGAATCTGTGTGTGTGTGTGTGTGTGTGTGTGTGTGTAGATGGTGTAAGACTTCGGGGCGTGAGTGATTTTGGCTGCTGGATTCTTGCTCCAGTTAAGTGTTTCCTACTGTACCTTACCCACAATGCCGTGCTGGTTGCAGTGGTCCAGCCTTCTGAATAAACACGATTCATCGCTCAGTCATTTCATATTACTGTTATTAATAATAATCTGCCGCTGAGGCTCCAGTTCTAGATTATTCTGTGAACTGGGTGTTCTGGTGCTTTTCCATCATCGCCAGCAGTGATTATTTTGTTAATTTGTGCAGCAATTAAAATATTCCAACTTTTTTCTTAGGAATATTGCGACTTGTTTCTCATAATATCACATTGTATGATTCTATTCTCAAAATATCATTTTTTATTAAAGTGTTATAAATTATTGCCTTATTCTTTAATATTATGATTATATTATCAAAATATTTTTTTCATAATATGGTATAATTGTACCTTAGTTTTGAAATATTATGAATTTATTTTCTGAATATTGTGATTATATATTTCATATATTATTACCTTTTTTGAAATATTCTTGCTTTATTTATTCAATTATTTTATTATTTGAAATTTTCTAATTATTTGCCCTTGAAATTCAACAAAAAGATCAAACAAATATAACACAGTCGACACCTCACACGTTCATAATATTTGCAGGGGAATAAGATAGAATAAGATAATAATAGTAACAATAATAATAATAATAAATAAATAAATAAAGGGAAGGACCAATAAAGCTATAAACCAAAATAACTATACAGGGTAACAATATCAATGCTCAGATTTCTTAAAATATGCATCACGGCGGTGTGTGATCAAATATAATAATGAAATAAAAACAAAGTGAATCAGCAAATGAGAACAGGATGAAAAAGAATAAACAAACCAGTACAAACAAAAGAACAGCAACAAAAACAACAACAGATACGACCACCAGCACCACCAGAGAGTGATTGTTCATATTCAATTGGGCGCGTGTGCACAAAGCATCGCATGGGTTACGTACGAATCGTTCGTTCTTTTGTCACGTGACTCCCAGCGAACGACTCAGACTAGAAGATATGAGAGGTGAGCTGCTCATTCTGTTCATCAGAACATATCCTTAGCTGCATTGTAATATTTTATGTTACAATGTTGTTATTTCTGGAGCGTGTTTGGGGTCTGTTTATTAACAATTTAACATTTTATTGTATTTCTGATCAAAAGAACTAAATGACTCAAAAAAAGATTAGTTTATTTCAACATATTGACACCAATATGTCAGCTCTCCAAGAGGAGGAAAAGAGATGCGAGAGAGAACGACGGTTCAGAGACGTGCCTCTGTTTTAGACAACAGAAACAGAATGAATTTCCTTGCAACAAAAGACAACAGAATAAAAATGGACTCAAGTCAAAGCGTTTATTATAGATGTCTTACACAGTGGTGTCCTCATTAAAAAAATGATATAATTATTACTAAATTAATAATATAGTATTACCTTGATATTCCCGTTCCCCAGTTTTTTCTCCCTAATTTAATCAAACTCACAGCTGCAGGCGGCTGGGAATCAAACCTGCGATCTCTGAGTGATGGGGCGAACTTGTTACTTTTACGTCACTCAGGATTCGATATTACACCTTTACCTTAACTATAGCCCTAGAATTACATCTGAAAAATGGGGAAAAAAGAAAAAAAAAAACGATGGTGTTTTTAAAACACATATACACCTGGTGGTGGTGTTCAAGGATACTGTAATTCCTGATGCATTAATGATTCGTTCCTGTCTGGTGCGAGACGGTTTTTCCATTGTTGTTCAGGATGTTGTTTTTTTGTGTTGGTAACATAATTAACACTCATATCTCTCTGTCTCTCTCTCTCTGTCTCTGTCTCTCAGCGTTTCAGCAGCAGGCCGTACACGGCGGTCTGGATCAGCAGCAGCAGCAGCAGCAGAAGCCCAAGCCTCATCCTCACCCTCAGAGCGGGTCGATCCCGTGCCAGAACTGCGGCCAGGCCTGCAAGGGCGAGGTGCTGCGTGTGCAGAACAAACACTTCCACATCAAGTGCTTCGTCTGCAAAGGTAACGGCATGCTGGTGTGAGACGACCCGTCTCTCTCTCTCTCTCTCTCTCTCTCTCTATATATATATATGTGTATATTGTGTTGCCAGACGCACCTCGGCTGCAACTCACACACCACTGCTTACTCCTGCTCAAGTGTGTGTGTGTGTGTCTGTATGTGTAAGTGTGTGTGAGTTGTTGAAAACCTTCAAAGCCACTCAGGTCGCATACCTGCTGCTGAAGTAACACCTGTGTTCAGGGATAATAGCTGGAGATTAGCGGCGGCGGCGGCGGCGCTCCGTGTTAAAGGACACTCCGACTCGTCTTTTGTCGAAGATGAACAGCGTAGAGGAAGAGCGCGGTGTCGCCTGGACACACCCCTGTCTCAGGCTTTGTTTTTATCTTGTCAGGATGTCACACGTTCACCGTTCAGTAGGGCGAAAGGTCTGACGCCATCCCAGCTGTGACATTTTCAAAATAAGCAGAATTTTCAGTCTTGCATTGAATCCATGCGGACAAAAAGTACGAAGTTCAGGAACTGATTTAGTTACTATTAATCAGTAATTATTATAAAACTTATTATATTATCCTGAAACAGTTTCAACATGCTGCTACTGCATATTTAGGACATTTTGATGTGTGTGTGTGTGTGTGTGTGTGTGTGTGTGTGTGTGTGTGTGTGTGTGTGGGTCTCTTTATTCCCGGCGGCTGTTGTCCGTGTAATGTTGTTATGAACACAGATTCCGGTTGCTAGGTGACCCCCGGGTTCAGCCGGCGTCTGGCTCTTGGTGGAGTTTATCACATTTATTCTTACATCAGTGTATCGATGTGAACACACACACACACACACACACACACACACACACAACAACAGCTTCTTAAAACCTCTAAAAAGGTCATGACCATCCTCAGTCTAATGAGGAATTGCAAACCTCAGAGCTCGAGCATGTTCAATTAGTTTTGCCTTCACGGCCTCTTAAAAGAATAAATTAACACTTTATTTTCATTTTTATTTATATTTATTTTCTCTGTAACTCAGTCTCTATCCAACACAAATCAGACCGCAGATAAAAAAAAAATCTGAGGATTTATTATCACATTCCTGAATTCCTAAAAGCACCTGGAAGATGTTTGTTTTGACTTTTTTATTTATAAATAACATATAACACACCACTCTTCTCTTTCTCTGTGGACATTTAATTCACAGTGTGTTTAAGTTCATGGCGTTTTTACGAGACCCGAGTCTCCGTGTCTCTCCCCGGAGGATTCGACTCTTTCCGTGACACGCCGCGTGTTTCTCTCTTATTAATGAGACGAGGGGCCGCGTGAGGGATCGAGAGATCGCAGCCGCTACAGCGTACCAGGGAACAGAACCGAACCTCCGTCTTCAGACTGTCTGTCTATCTGACTGACACTGGAGACTCCTTCCATAAACGTTACATAACCAAGTCCTTACTGAAAACGTCACCACATCACCAGATAAACACTTTGTTCTTCCTTTTATGAGTCGGCTCAGATTAGCGCACGTGCGACACAAGGACGTCGGAATCAACTGTTGCTATAGAAACTACAACGTACTGGTAATGTGAATGCTGTCCGTCTTTTTCTTTTTTTTCTTCATTTTCTTCCTCTTCTTCTATGAATAGTTTAGTTCCTGTTTGTTCTTCTTTTTAAATTTCTTTTTAAATTTTCTTCTATTAATTCTTTTTTCCTTCTTCTGCATGTTGTGTTCCTATTCTTCTTCTTCTTCTTCTTCCCCTTGTCTTTGTTCTTCCTCTACTTTTGTCGTTTGTCTTCTATTTGCTGTTGTTCTTCTTCTTCCTCTTATACATTTGTACTTTTGTTGTTTTTCTTCATATTTTTTTTCTTCTTCTTTTTCTTTTTGTTGTTTTCTCTTCTTCTTCGACTACTACGGCACTTGATTTCCTACTTTTGTTACTTTTTCTTTTACTTCAGCTTTTTTTTTCTTTGGCGTGTTGTTTTCTTGGTGCTTGTTTTCATTCTTCTTCTTTATCTTTTTCTTCTTCTTTGTTGGTCCTTTTTCTTTTACTTCTCAATTCCTTTATTTTCTTCTTATTTTTTTCCTCCTTCTACATCTTTCTCTTTTTTCAGTTTCTTCTTTTTTCTTTTTCTAGTACCTTTGTTTTCTTTTTGTTCTTACTTTTCATATCCGTCTTCTTCTGCTTCTTTTTCTATTAATTCTTCTTTTCTTTCTTCTGCATGTTGTTTGTTCTATTCTTCTGTCAATCTTTAGTTGTTTAACTTCTTCTTCTTCTTCTAATTTTATTTGTTCTTGTTTCTTCTTATTTCTTTTATTCTTCCTTTTCTTTCTTCTGCATGTCGTTTGTCCTTTCTTCTTCTTCTTCAGTACTGTAGCATTCTGTCATGTGTTAAAGGGCAGACTTTGAGGATGCCTGCATAATGTGGGGGTGTGGTCTTGTATAGGGGGCGGAGTTAAGACCTCCAGTAAGCCTATAGAACTGTATGACCTAATCTAATGACAATAAAACAAACAAACAAACAAAGCCGGTCTCAGCCAGTCAGCTTTCAGCAGGGATTTCACTGTGTTGGCATTGAGTTCCTTTACAGGTCATGACCTCTACCTGAGGTTCTTGCACGGGGTGTGTGAGG
>JAQMYG010000006.1:24914648-24927408 GCA_030014215.1 Clariallabes teugelsi
GCAAACTCCATGCACACAGAGACGGGAATCGAGCCTGGCCGGGAATCGAACCCGGACCCTGGAGGTGCAAGGCGATAAATTTTAAAAGAAAATAGAGTAATCCAATAAAAACTTAATTTACAAAAGCAGACAGGGTGAAAATGCTCAATCTGGCAACAGTTCAAGTTGTTCAACTTGTTCAAGTTAAGTGAAGCACAGGACGCACATAATATTCATATGATATTATAAAAATTTTTCCCTTAATAGGTAAAATATGATATTTTTGGGGAAAAGAAAAGACACAGTCTCTCTGTGTTGTTCAGGTTCTTCCATCTGGCATCCTGCCTGCAGACAAGCGGCCCGAATGGAGGAGAAGAGTAAGGTACGCAACCACAGCCCCTCTCTCTCTCTCTCTCTCTCTCTCTCCAACGACACTTTCCATTTTTTCTCTGCCTTAAACTGCTGCCTCGGTGTGATCGAGCACATCCAGGGTCTCATCTTCCCCCTTGATATCTAACGTTATAGTGGAGCCCGTTTTATTGTAACCCCCCTCCACTCTTCCTGCAGAAACAGGTCCGGATACAGCTCAATGACGAGGTTCTGAATGTACCCGAGCAGGTTTGTGACGTGTCCTCCCTTCTCCCTTTTCCCCGCATGGGTTTTACGAGCGCCTCCCGAACCCGCTTCCGGCTGTAGCGCGCCCTCTGTATGTGTAGGTGCCAATCTGGAGCTGCTGGGCCACCGTGTGGTTACGCCCACCCCCCCCCCCCCCAACCCCCCCTCCTGCCACCCAGCCTGGCCCGTCATTATGATCATGTGATCAGGGACTCACGGCTCTCACTGCACCCGTGCTGTTGTGTATTTACAGTGAAGTCGTGCCGAGCGGCGCCTTTAACGCCGGACTAACGTACTAGGAGTTACGGCTTTGTCCCAGCCATCGTTAGCATTTCTGAAGGCTTGGAGTGTGTGTGTGTGTGTGTGTGTGTGTGTGTGAGACGTCAGTGTATGAGCAACTGACCAGGTCAAAAACCTATTCCACTTGGTAAAGACGTGGTGCCGTGTTTATATCATGCTATACGCTGCTTCCTATAGTTTATATCTTTATTATGATGTAAAACATCATTAACACTTTTTCGTGCTCCTGCTGTAGTCAGTAGTTTTCTGCTGGACATTAGGAACGCTAACCTTATAATCTATACATTTAAAAAAAAGAATTACAAATATATTTGCTTATTAACTTGGTGTATTTTTATGCTCGAGACTTATAGTGGAATATTTGATTAATTTAAACCATGTAGTGTATTTATTATTACACTTTTTTTTTCTCTTATTTAACCTGCCTACTGTGTTCTTACAGTAAATCCTCATGTGTGATACTGTACAAGGTTATTCATTAGATTACAATTTTATTCCTGTTTTCAAAAAAAAAAAAACGAAAGGTAATGCAAAAATATGATGCATTATTGTACTATTCGTCATGTCATCATTTCAGCCCAGACAAATAACTCACCATGACCGACTCTGTCTCTCCAGGTGACCAGGACTTCCTCTGAGAGCATCACGTCCGTTCCTGCCTCCAGTGCGTCTGGATCCCCGAGCAGAGTTATCTATGTACGCTGAGTCAAGTTTATGGTTTATTTACAGTATAAGCTTTTTTTCCCCCCTTCCTTCTTTCTTTCTTTCTTTCTTTCTTTTTTTTTTAAAATCTGTGTCCATTTTTTTAAGCGTCACCAGGTGGCAGCAAAGAGTCAGCCTGTTTTAAAGAACAATAAAAATATATATATATTTTTAATAATCTAATATGTTCCTAGGCAAAGCTGGGCGATGAGTTCCTGGATTATAAAGACCTCGCAGCTCTTCCTAAAATTAAGGCTATCTATAACATCGACAGACCCGACATGCTTTCATACTCACCTTACGTCAGCTACCCGACAGAGGACAGGACGTATGTAGAGGTACGCACGCATCATGAGCTCTCTCTCTCACACACACTCACATACACGTGTAATCTGTTCAAAACCAGCATTAGTTCATTAGCACTGTCACCTCACACCTCCAGGGTCCTGGTTCGATTCGCACCTCGTGGTCTGTGTGCATGGAGTTTGCATGTTCTCCTCATCCTTGATGGGTTTCCTCAGCGTTCTCCGGTTTCCTCCCAAAGACATGCAGATTAGGCTAATTGGTGTTCCCAAATTGCCCGTCGTGTGTGAATGAGCGTGTGAGTGTTTACTCTATGTGTGTGTGTGTGTGTGTGTGTGTGTGTGTGTGCCCTGTGATGGATTGGCACCCTGTCCAGTGTGTACCCCGCCTCGTACCCTAAGTCTCCTGGGATGGGCTCCAGACAAGGCCGTAATCGCAGATCGTAATCAATGATGTCACTCAGATCAAAAGCACAGAACTGTGCTCTCTTAAAAAAAATTTTTTTTAAAAAAGTTAGTGCCCTTGATCAGGGGCTTAGAGTGTGATTTGGGATTCAGTGTCATTAACCACTGGACAACACCTGGGACACCCAGTCATACTGTACATACATATAGTTACAAGACACAGTGCTGTTACTGTCTATTATCAGCACTCGTGACATATCGCCTCTCACCTAATCAGATTATTCAGTCAGACATAACTGTTGTATAACGCACATTACGGATAAAAGACATTTTAGTCAAGTCAAGTCAAGTAGGCTTTTATTGTCAATTCCACCATATACAGTTCAGTACACAGAGAAATTAAACGTCGTTCCTCCAGGACTAAGGTGCTACATACATGTAACATAAATTAACAGAAGCTAACTAGCGAGCTTGGGCACCTAACTAGCTGACTATCTAAGACAAACCAAATATACACCATAAACTTATTCTAAAGTGTACTATTTTAAGCGTGAACCCAAGCACAAGGAGGTTATCGCTAGTTTATCGCTAGCACTGGCTAGACGTGAATGAACGTCTCCATATGATGAGAGATGAGCAAAAATAAGCGCTCCCTCACTGAGAACTCAATAAAAGCATGTGTTATTTACAGCTGTACAGATGTGAGAAAAAGATCCTGCTGTTTGTCTCTGAAACTCTAAACAATACGAGCTACCGCGGCTAATGTGCTTCATGTAGAATCAACATGCTAACAGTATAAGGAGCTAGAAATCCTTCTATTTTGTCTAATGTGTATATTTTAGCGTGTGTACTGTGTACAGTATAGACAGGATGTCTGTGTGTTTGAGTGTACAGGTCTCCCTGACATTTTTGTGCACAAGACAAATAAACAGATAACTTGAAACTAGTAGCATAAGTCAGACGTCCTCATCTTTTTCTTTTTTTTTTTATGATCGGCTGAACTGCTCGTCCCTAAATGACCTCGTTTCAGGCTTTCACAGCTTGACTTGCTGTTCTGATCTGCACTAACTTGCCTCGCTGGGTTTTCATGGGCAGGTTTTCATGTCTTACATTCAAATCTCTCTTTTCTCTCTCTCGCTTTCTTTTTGTGCATATTTTGGTGATAAAGCCAGGTTCAGACATATCACACTCTCGGGAAAGGGTTTGGCTTTGTCATTGTTCATGCACGCAAATCCAGATATCAGCTACTCCCATCCTCACTGTACTGTACTTACTGAAAGCTTCCCGCTTTAGAGCTTTTCATATCCACGAGGGGCGTTCAAGTCAAACTGGGACTTGTGATGAAATTTCTTCTTAATGATTGACATTTACAGAAGACTTCAAGCTCAGTATGGTGATGAGACTCTTAGCCGCAGGAGAACATTTGAACGGTGGACATTCAGTAAGTGGAACGCCTGATCTTTGAAAATCGGCGTCACCAACTTGCGGAAGAGACGCATCTGTCTGTGTGAACTGTACACACCCTCATTCACCAACACCACTTGCACGTTACAGGAACTCGGCTGGGAAGTTATCGCCACGTCCCCCGTACAGTCCTGACCTCGCTCTAAGACATTTCCACATGTTTGGAAAAGTCATGAAAGGAGTTCCTGGGAGGCCGGCGTTTCAATCATGAAGCAGACAGACAGTCTGATCACGGCTCTGGCGTGCTAAGAAAATTTTCTACCTTGATGGTGTTCAAGCTCTAGTGAAACACTGGGATAAGTGCATCAGTGTAGCAGGAGATTATATAGAGAAATAAAGAGAGTTTTTACTCCCTTCTGTCGTCTGTTATTCTGTACTGTTATCAAAAGTCCCAGTTTGACTTGAAATCATCACCTTATAACTTGATCTTGGATATATTCCTCCATATATTTGATTCTGCTTGTATCACTTTTTACTTATGAAGTCAGAGTAACATGCTGCAGGATCAGCGATGTCGAAGAGAACCTAAAAGAAATCACTACAACTGTAAAGACATTTTAAAGAGGAATCTTCAAACAATTATTATGTTTAGTTTTTTTATATCACATTAAAAAATACTGCGTTAAATAAATACATAAAAACAAGTAAACTGGAAGGTTTTTTTGCATGCGAATGTGTTACAAAAGTTTTCAACAGTCACATAACCAGAGCGCATTACAATATTAGAGTCAGAAAGAGAGAGATTCTGCACACAAGAGATGTAAAGTGGCACCGAGTTCACACAGGGCAGAAAGTCGTTTACTGTATTGCATAAATTTATAATCATCAGTATTTCTGGGTTTGTGCAAATTCAGTAAGTCATGCACATGCCGTAACAAAAAAAAAAAGACGTTTTATTTGTCTGCATCATATTAATTTTGTGCCTTTACACTATCAAAAAGCTTATTATACATTATGGTCATGCAAAAGTCATAAAGGATCAAAAGAACCTACAGGAGAAGCCTGAATACTGTACATCTTTATCTCATTAAATTTTTACTAAGACATATATATATATACAGTATATACTTAAAATTTAAACTTAACACATCATTGATATTTATATCACATTCTTTAGGATTTTCATGTTTGTTATTCATGCTATGCTTTTTTAAAATGACTTTAATTGGGAAGGGAAGCATAATTATATTAATGTCTCTGTTTAGGAATTATCATTTCAAAGAAATAAAATAAAGATTCAGTTTACATCCTGTGTCATAAGAAATGTCTGATGAAACAGCCTACGTCATGAACGTGCTGTAGCGAACGTCATGTCTGGTGTTAATTACTGTTTATCTTAATAAATTGTTAGGGTTAACTGTCTGGATATTTTTATTCTGTTTCTGAACGCAACAACTTAACATATTATTTGCCATATGTACAAAGTTATTAAACTTTGGACGTATAAGACGTGTAATAATAATGACTTATTAAAATGTTGGATGATCGAATATGACAGATCGGACGATCGTTAGATGTCATGTATTTTTAAAACCTTCAGCTCTTACTGTACATCAGTGGAAGTAAAATGTCAAACCTGACACCTTCATGTTAAAATAAAACAAACTCCAGGTGAATTTTTACGAAAAAAATTTTTTTTTTAAAAGAATTTCATTCTCAGCGCACGTTTTGCATTCACCATTAAAATACAAGCAAATATCAGCAACTGATATTTGAAATGAACCTTCCTAATAACAAGTCATTAAACCTTAAACAACAATGTCATGCTTCCCACCTCTTTCCCCACCCATGCTTTATTTTATTTACCATCATGCCTCCTGTTGCACAACCTCATCTCACTCCACTGCTTTTTTTTTTTCTTCCGTCCGCAGTCCCCGCAGTTCCTCACCCCGACTCCGACAGAGGTACGGTACAGCCTACACGAGGGGCAAGAGCGCTCTCAGGAGCTCAGAATGTAGTCTCGCTGTGTCTTCATGATGCTTTAATAGAGGTCGCATGTTGTCTTGTCATTGATGTTATCATTTATCACATATAGATAAAGATCAGATTTTACTGATGAGTCCATCTGTGGTTTATCTTCTGTAGGTTTAGAACATATGAGATGTTTTGTCCTGCTTGTATTTTTCACTTTAATGTAAAAACCTTACCGCATACAGCATATTCCTGCTTCTTGTTTTTGTCTTTTTTTAGGGAGATGGGGAAAAGTCCCCCCGTCAGAGGAGACCCTCCAGCCCCAGCTCGAACAGCTCACTGGGCGGGTACGGACGCTACACCCCGTCCCGTTCGCCACAAAACTACAGCAGACAAGGTACGTCTCTATTTACATCGTACTAAAGTGCCTTTTTAAATTAGGTTTTAATGATGTTTAGCTTTATATTTGTCCATTTTACTTCCCTTTCAGATACTTAAAGCTTTAATTGGTTATATTGCTCATACTGACAGTCAGAAAAAGTACAAGGCTACCTTCACATTCATAAGTTCAATCCTTATGCTCCCTAGCAAACTGAAGCCTTTTTTCTGATGAGTCTCACTAAAAAGTGTTGTTTTTTTATTTATTGACTCACAGCTGTTTAGTCCAGGATTATAACACGTTTTTTAATTTTTGATTTTGTGCTCAAATCAAAATTGAAAAAAAAAGGATGATGAGCGCTGACTTTTCTTTATAACTATTTTATTTTTTTTTATCTCTAGCGCATGGCAATTTTCATTCTATATAAAGAAGCCAAATTTATAACCCTTCAAAAAATTGCTTATAAATCAATAATCGGGGCTTTTACACGTGTAGAGTTAAAGTAACAGCGCCAAAAGCGGAAAACGAGCCTCTGCGAGTTCAACACAAAGCGATTATTTTAAACCAATAAGTAACACACAATTAAGGTCACATTATCTATGAGTATGAGTATGAAAACTAAACGTTTTATGTAATAATATGTAATAATTTATGTAATAATTATTAATAATGCTCATTATCTACTTTTTGAGCACAAAATCAGAAATCGGAAAACGAGCTGTTATACCTTTTTTTTTTGTTTAGGTTTTGGAATGAAATATTAAAAAAAACATTTATTTTGTACATCAAAAAATTAATAAATCAATTGTTCAGGTTTTAGAACATTTCGTAATCCAGTTCCTGTCATTTTATGTTTTCTTTGCATGATGCAGATGAATAATCTGACCTTTCTAAAATGGTGATTTTTTTGGGGCCAGGCAGTGTATATGAAAGTGGCTCAGGTCTGTTTAGAGATGATTCATCCACCCGTTCCTGCAAATGTATAAACAAATGTATAAGTGACATTATGGCAGAAGAAGATTTGTGTCACTGTAACGCGATTATGTGAATGTAGCCACATGATGTTTACATAATCTCAGTATTTTTTTCCACATTTAGTAATGACTGGTTGTATTTTACTGCACCCCCTCCCCCACCCCCCCCCTTGGCTGGTGTTGGACTCCTTGTTTAGATCAATATGAGAGCAGTAGATACACCCCACAACCCAGGATTTCCAACTCGTTACCAGTGTCCCCTGGGGGTCGATATTCTGGCCAGGCTAGAGACTCTTCTTCACTGCCCCTGTACTACAGTAGTTATGGTAGAAGTACCCCACAGACTCTTACCCTGAACCCAACCACCCTGGCCATGCTCCAACAGCACAACTACATCCCGTACTTCAGAGGTACACAGCTCAGACTCGTGTGCTCGCTAAAACCCACTAACGTCACGCCATGCATGGATGCATTTGGATCTGCTCTCACTGCCGAACACTAATTAGTGTGAAATATATCAATCACTGCTCTATTAGTTTTAGCTACAAATAGCATTTTGTTAAACCAAACACATACACAAACAAAATGAGATATGAAACTACTACCTTGTCCTTCGCCCGCCTTCCCTAAACAGGAATTGAGACAGAACGAGTCTCTGAATCTAAACCTAGGACAGGCCTGCAGCTCAATTTGCCTCCTTACGGTAAAGCCCTGGACGTTTCAGTATCTCTTATTGGTGTAATCCAGTCCTGTGGGATTGTAGGTGTACCCCAAGGTTCACCTCGTGGACCGTTCGGTTTGCTCCTGCTTGTTGTTATTGTGTCTCGGACCTGCCAACCTTTTACTCTTTTTGCGTAATCGTTCTGTATTTTAACGTTGGATTACGCTGATATGAGTTCAAACACAAATAAGTCTTCTTTTAAATCTCAGATACGACCAGACGAGACATCAACCTGAAATGAGTGACAGTTGTGTATATGTTTTGAGCTGTCCCGTATCAACTACTGCCCCCTTTTTTCTGTATCCTGTAGTGTGCTTTGTTTCAAATTTGGTACAGCATTGCTCACAGAGAGCATTTTGAGAATGTTATTATAAAATAAAATGTATTTATAAAGCGCAAGTTCGAGTTACAATGCCTCGCAAAAGTATTCATACCCCTAGAACCTGTTAGAGTCTGCCAAAGACTTGACGTTCAGCTTCCAGCAGGACAGTTACACACAGGTGGGCAATATTTACTAATTAGGGGACTTCTGAAGGTTATTGGTTCCACTGGATTTTAGAGTAAAGGGAGGGAAAATACAAATGCACGCCACACTTTTCAGATTTTTATTTGTTAAAAAGTTTGAAAACCATCTAGCATTTTCCTTCTCCTTTTACATTGATGTGCCACTTTGTGTTGGTCTGTCGCATAAAATCTCAATAAGGTTTATGATTTATTTACGTTTGTGGTTCTAACGTGACAAAATGTGGAAAAGTTCAAGGGATGTGAATACTTTTGCAAGGCAAGATAGTAGTTAGTTAGAAGATAGTTAGCTAGTTGGAATTAGACAAGTAAAGACTTAGCAGTAGTTAACTTATTAGTTAGATCTATTAAGGATTAACTGAAATAATTGCGTAAACTAATTGTTTTAAATATATAATCTTCAAACCTTTATGAATCATTTAAACTGTAATGATGATCAGAAAGTGATTAAAATCGAGCTTTGCTCTACCTACTGTACATCTGCATTTGATTTCTGATCAACAGAGAAAATTTCAGGAAAAATTAGACCAGTAATTTGTGAAAGTATTGACGAAAGACTAAAAGTGTGGTAATTTACATTCCTCTTCAGGGTTGGCAGGTCTGGTGTTTGTACAGACTGTCTACTTTAACATCACGCACGGTGATATTGCATGAATCTGTCGTGTGTGAGAGTGTGTGTCTATGAATCACGGACTGAACCTGTTTCGTTGTGCGATTGTGGTATTTTGCTGCTTGCCAGTGTTGTGTCACGTTGTTGGATTGCTCCTGATGTGCGAATTCACATGCCTGCAATTTATCTTGTGCTGTCGGTTTGACTTGTTCTGTCTAATCTCCAATCTCTAATCTCTAATCAGACATCCTTTGTTGGCGTTCCTCAGGATGAAAATGAATACCAGCTCAGACTCTAGGTTTTCAATTCCCAGTCAGGGAATCCAACGGTTTATCTCATCTAAAGCAGGGTTAAATGTGGCACGGTGTAATGACCAGTTGTCTCCAGATCTGAGAAAGGGATTATTCAAGACTCTCAACCACTCCAGGGGTAAAACCAAGGTCTCGGGAGAAGATTAAAGGGCATCGTGAAGGAATTATAATTTGGGGCCTGGGTTCCATTTGGCTCGATTCTGGCTCTAACCACGTCTTAAGTGAGCGATGTGTTCTGTTTTTTGTACTTATAGACCGTTTATTGGGTGTGGAACCGCACTCGTTAACCCGGCTCTCAGTGGGGATCTGAGTTCAGCATTTCTCAGTACAAATACTGTTTTATAAGTGATGTAGATTTGGTAGGGTTCATTAATCTTAAGCGTTCACAAAAATAAACATGTATCGTTATAAAATGTTATTGGCAGGTGAAGGCTCTGGGTTCAAGTCCCTGCTCTGAAAGCACTTTTGGTTTCTTAACCCAGACTGATCCAGGGGTGACATATCATGTCTAACGGTGGGCTGTGACCCCAGCTTGTGCTCTGTAAAAAATAATTAAACTTTTCTGTAATTTATATGTGATAAACACTTCTTCTCTAATTAACATCACACTCATCAAACAGGGTTGTGCTGTTGTACTGAATATCAGCACGGCTGAGATCCCGTCGTAGGCACAAGGGCGGAAATCAGAGCCATGCTGATATCCAGCACAACAGCACAACCTTCTTTCAATCATGACGACCTGCAGAGAACTTTTTTTTTTTTTTTTTGCGTGAGGTTACGGATCAGCAACGTTTCTCCTACACCTTGTTGTTTATTGTTCTGTCTGTAACTGTTGCTCGTGCTGCATCCTGCAACTCTTTTCTACTAAATCCTGTCTTCTCTCTTACCTTCTATATGACTCGTCTGAGAACATGGTGCGAAATATAGCATAGCGCACCTCTTTGTAGTTCCATGATCTTTGCCCATATGTATGAGGTGGTATCAAAAAGTTTAGAGACTAGTTTTGTAACACGCCAGCAGATGGCAGCACAAGACTGCACGCACAGTCACAGGGAGCTCCGCCCCTTCATAAGTCAGCGTGCCAAAAGACACGCTGTGTACATCGGGAGCTGTGCAACTGGTACTATTCTGATCCTGATATTTCATCATGGACAGCAAGTTAGGACAAAGAGCGAACGTGAAATTCTGTATGAAACTGGGCAGATCTGCCAAAGAGACAAAGTTTGACATGATTCGGCAAGCGTATGGCGATGCTGCAATGAATCGTTTGAGGTGTTTTGAGTGGCACACAAGTTTCAAGAGCAGAAGAACATCACTGGAAGACGGCGAGAGATCAGGAAGACCTACAGTGATGATCATCAGAGAACAATCCACAACGTTGCTGCCGTTGTCGGTGTGTCATACGGAACAGTCCAGGCGATCCTCACGTGTGATTCGTCTCCAGGCTGCTCTCAAAAGCAAAGGGACATCGCATCGAGATCTGCCAAGAATCTCGTGGATGACTCGTCCTTCATGTCAAGGATCATTCCAGTGACAAAAGTTGTGTGTATGGGTCTAACTCTGAGACGAAGCAACGGTCTTCACACTAGAAGCGCCCGTATTCTCCACCACCAAAAAAGGCGAGGGCTGAGTGTATGCTCTTCGTCTTTTTTCTCCACATTTGCTATATTGTCCATCGAGAATTCATCCCCAGTGGCCAGACCATCAATAACCAATTCTTTTGCCAGTTTTAAAGGTGTCTGAAGGAGGACGTACGGAGAAAAAGTAGAGCCTGTAAACAGGCTCGTAGAGTTAATCTTCAAATTTTTTGATACCACCTCATATCATCCAAGCAGATTTACAGATTGACAGGGACATTTATGGAGCATTTTTCATTTGATTCCTCTGTATTAATGTCCTACACGAAAACTTTAAGAAGTTCCTTCAACAACTTCACGACTGCGAGATTGAAAGTTCAAGACAAAAAGACATGATGTATGAAGTGCTTGTATACTTATTTCCTTTCATTATTGGATATTATGAAGAACACATTACCTTTATCTAAGATAGTCTTTTATTTATAGCTCTATCATTGAATCCTCTAGATGTCCGTACAGCAGAGTCTTTGATGATCTTTAAACATCGACTGATGGCACTTAGTTAGTAACCTAGTAACCCAGTGTAAGTATCTGTCCAGTGATGAAAACTTCAAAGCACTTTTTGTTAGTCGCTCTAGATAAGAGCGTCAGCCAAATGCCTAAATGTAACGTAAATGAATCTATAATTTATACGTCAAATAACGATAACAATAATTTTCAGGTTAAAAGAAGTCGGATTTGTATTCTCCGGGCTAAACTCAGAGTTTTTCTGTGTATTATAACTTCTCCAGATGTGCGGAGGAGATTCTTACCGATGTTACCAGGCTTTTAACTAACCGCATTCTCTATGTCGTGCATGTGTGTTTATGGTGCAAAAGTGTATTGCACACTGTACATTGTCTGAGTGTGTATGCATATATGTATATATGTGTGTGTGTGTATGTACTGTATCTGTGAAAGAAAGAAAGAATGAATGAGTGAATGAGCCAACACTTTACAGCCTCATGCTTCCATACTATACTGTCTGCACTTCTCTTCTATCTTTTCCTCCCTCTTTCCTCTCTCTTGTTTTCTTCAAGTTGTTTATAAAAACGGCTTCCTTCCTCATGACCTCATGATCCAGCCTGCTAATGACACCATGCATTCTTGTAGCCTGTGCTCACAGGGGCATTATTAGAGCTAACCTCCCTGACCGATTGATCGTGAAGCAGAACAAAAGCTTCTTAAGCAGGACTGGGAAACAATCAGAGCAGGCGGATAACGGTTGTAGTTCAGGCCACCAGTTCATCTCAGGAGCTGCGTTCTAGATTGAAAGATTTGAGAAATAATGAGCTTTATATCTCTACTAGGGAGAAAAACAGAGCAATAAAGTTAGAGCTATAAACTTGTCCACTGAGAAAATGTGCTGATGAAAAATGCGTGTTTTATTAAAACGTGTAATGAACTCGGATAAAATGAACTCAACACAGAGGCGTTGTTAGAGGGTTCATCAGGTTGTAGTGAAAATAGCAGTGTCTCATTTCAATTATACGTGTTTTTGTGTCGGAGCGTAGGCGACAAGTAGATCACTGTCTCAGTTCCGGATCTGTCTAAACATTCGGAAACACAGATCTGCACTCGCTAATTCATCTATATAAATAAAAGAAAGGTTTTGTCTGTACATTGGGTCAGAACTTGCTCTTTCATTGATATCTTTACGTTTTTTTTTTTTTTTTTGTCTGCATGTCTGTATGTCTGTCTTCCCAGAATTTGCGACAGCATCACGCAAACAGAATTGGACAGAATTTAATGAAACTTTGCCAGTCCTTCAGGTTTTCAGAAAGTTAAACCTGCGCCATAAATGAAATCAAAATGTTGAGTAAAAGAGACTATATGAGGAGTTTTGTACCAGATTATAAACCGCAAGTTTTGACAGTGTACCGCGCATGCATCACACAAATTGAATTCTGGACAGAATTTACTGAATCTTCTGCAGTCCTTAGATATCT
>JAQMYG010000006.1:24940543-24958885 GCA_030014215.1 Clariallabes teugelsi
TCTAGACCTCCGGCTGCGAGAGGTTACAGCATCACCCGGGAATCGAACTCGCGATCTCCGGATGATAGGGCGAGCACACACTCGGAGGCAATTCTGCATGAATATGCCAAATAAAAGTACGAGAATGAATTTCCTGCTGTTTGTTCTTATTAGGTTTTTAATTACCTGCAGCTTATACAAGCTAAACTGATTTTCTGACCTCATATAACAAGAAACCTGATTCTTTAGCCCCGCCCCCTCGTCTCAACCATGTTTAAGAGCTACAGTAAATAAGGCTAATCTGGCAGGTAACAGATACCCACTAACACCTAACCAAGCCATCTTTCAAAAGCGAAATTCTTTTTTTTAAAAGCTCTATGTGTGATTTTAGCAGTTAGCTGCTAACACCTAAAGGCTAATCTAGCTAACTTAAGCTCTTACCAAAGGATAGATTAGCCTTTATCAGTTAGCAGCTAACTGAAAAGATAAGCTTCATATAAAAGTACAACATGGTTTCATTTGCTGACTCGCGTAGCCAGTAATAACGGCTAACCTAGCTTTCTTTAGCTCTTAAGAGGGGCTACTGTAGGTTAGCCATTAGCGGTTATCAGCAATCTGCTAACATCTAACAGCCGATCTGGTCTTCTTCAGCTCTTAGTATTTTTTAAAATATATATTTTATGTCGATAAATATTGAGGACGTTGATGTGAATCTAACAAATGTTGTTCTCCTTATCCTATTAGTCAGAAATGGGGTGGGAGAAGACTGAAAACAGGTGGGAAATGCCACGTCGTGAACATGGATGTTTCCAGTCGTTGGGTTCTGACTGGATGGGAAAGTTCACTTCCTCGTAGGGCTGTTCAGGGGCGGTTCATTTAAAGCTACAGACACTGAAACAGCGTGTTTGGAAAAGGAGTGAAACGGAAAGAAAGTCAGGCCTGGAGATCGCAGGATATGAGCTCCGTTTCAGCTGGAACATTAACACACACAATTTGGAGACGTTTAAGGTTTATGTAACGTAGTTTCAAATACGCTGGTGAGGCAGGTGGACGGCCTCTGTGAGGAAAAACGTATTGCTTAGGAGTCAAACTGTTATCAGGGGTTAAAGGTTCTGGTTCTGATTCTGGTTTTCAGGAGTGAATTATGAGCCGGCAGGTTATCAGCTCTTTGTTTGGCGTGTGTGTGTGTGTGTGTGTGTGTGTGTTTCCACCCTGGGTTAGAATACGAGATGGGTTTGTTTTTCTTGTGAGAGGGAATACCGTCAGCCTCTCCGGAGAAACGCTGACAACACCCTGACGAGAATTACGAAAGCCTCATGATTTCAGCAGTTTCATCTTTCTAGCCGTCCATAAAAGCCGCACTCTGCTGTTATTCTACCTCCTGCGGCCTGGAGCGAGCTAATGAACGCTAACTGATGCCTCGAATCTAGTTCATATCCTGTAACCCTGGTGGAGTCACCCTCTACACTCCCTTATACACACACACACACACACGTCTTAGTTTTATCATCTCGTGCATAAATCACGCCTTTATATCTTCCTCTGCTAAAACAGAGAGCTGCGTATTTTGAAGAGGGGAAAAAACAAAAGCCAAACGTCCCCAAATGTCATTGTAATGTAGACATGGAGCTATAAAACCACACGCACTTGCACACACACACACACACACACACACACACACACACACACACACACACACACACACACGTTCACTCACACAAAGGCCCCGGAGGTCTGCAGTAAGTTATGAGTTAAGTTCTGTGGACAGACTGCTGTAAGCGTCATCACCGTGCACCGTGTCATCTGTTCCACTCTTTAATCCAGAGGGAAGTTCACTGCATGCAGATGTGTAAGTAGAAAAATCTGCTCCAGAGATCCGAGCTGATTAGGTTTTAGTTAACTCTTTAGGAACTAAAACAGAGAGCGTGGACGTGTACCGGTACGTCGGGGGTTTGTTACCCGAGCTGCAGCAGCGACAAAACAAAATGAATTAATATGTAAAAATTATGCACAGACATTGGGTATTGTTAATTTGTGTATAATGGTCTTAAAATGACTGCTGGATTTTTTTTTAGAAAAGTTTCAGAAAGGCTGATTACCTTCACGTTGATCAAAGAGAGTTCATGATGCATTTGCATTTAGTGACACCGGCAAAACTCTGTAAAAGTTCACGTGCACAGACGTTATTTTGACTATAGTCAGGCCAGGTGATGCTACAGCCGTCTGTTGCCGGGAGTCTACAGTAGAGAGCAGATTGGACTCTTTCTTTGGACTTTCTCATGGGGAAGAGGTGGCACTAGCCAATCAGAGGTGTCTGTGATGTGCAAAAGTGGAAGAGGCAGATAGCACTTTACTCCAAGCCCGTTACACCATGCTCATGAGCAGCAGGTCGAAAACAGATGCAGCTTCACATGCCTCGGAGACACCATGATAGCCTCTACCCTCTCTGGATTAGATAGAAATCCACGGGAAAAAATACCCCAAAAATAACAAATATAAATATTAAAAACAATGTCTAATATTAAACATAATTGTTGTGGGAAATATTATAAATATTAAATATTAAAATGTCAGCCTGAACATCTGGCAAAAATGACATATTTTTTGTCTGTTTTAAACAAAATGTAATAATAAGTAAAATCTTCATTAGTGCTCTAAAGTTTCTTATTTGTTTTGTTTTTCTTTATTAAAATTTTGAGTGTAGTATGTTGGTGTAGCGGTTAGCATTGTGGCTTTGCGCCTCCAGGATTCTGGGTTCGAGCCCTTCCGAAGGGTCTGTGTGCATGGAGTTTGCATGTTCTCCCTGTGTTTGGTGGGTTTCCTCTGTGTAGAACGCTAATTGGTGTTCCCAGATCCCCATAGTGAGTGTGCACTGTGATGGATTGGCACCCTTACCGGGAAGTCCCCCTCCTCATACCCCTTAGGCCCCTGGGATAAGGTCCTGCAACCCTATACAGAATCAGCGCTGTAGTGAGTGAGTGAGTGAGTGCTAATAGCACTACTAATATGTTGTGTTTTTATAGTATGACATTATGGTAATTTGGTGAAATGTTCAATATAATATTAAGAATTAGAATATTATACTAATCAAAATGAAAATATGAACATATTTGTAAATAATGTACGTTTGGAAATATGTGAGTCGGTCTTGAAAGGGAAAATCACTTAGCTGTTCATTACTATTGGAACGTTTAGGACATCCAGGCACTAGGTGGCAGTGTGCAGTTAACACAAGAGCCAACAATAGGTTAATAAAAATTAAAAAAAAGAATAAAAGTTACAGCTATAAGCTGTATATAAGCTATAAGCTACAGTATATAAAAATATATAGCTATATTATATAGCTATAATTATATTTAAATATAATTATATTAAGTATATTAAGTATATAAATCAGAATTTCCATTCCCTATTATGATTTTTATTTTATTTTTTATTTTTTAAATAATAATTCAGGGATTTATTTATTTATTTTTGGTGATAAAATTAATTAATTAATTAATTAATTAATAATAAATAATAAATAAAGAATTTCGGTAAAAAATCAGGGACTTATTTATTTATTTGTTTGTTTATTTTTTGGTGATAAAATTCAGGGATGGATTTATTTATTTATTTATTCAATTATTCATTTTGGGTGATAAAATTCAGGAATTTATTTATTTATTTATTATGGTGATAAAATTCAGGGATTTATTTATTAATTTATGTAATTTGGTGATAGCATTCAGGGATTTATTTATTAATTTATGTAATTTGGTGATAGCATTCAGGGATTTATTTATTTATTCATTTATTTATTTGTTTGTTTGTTAGGCGTCTTTACTTATGCCACCCCATGTTCATACTTCACACTGGCAAAAAGATTTTTTGATCAGTTACTTTCGTTATGTCTTTAAACAATCTACAACTTATTCAAACTCTTATGTCTGTTTTTAAAAAAACGTTGGACAGGCCACGCCCACACACTGATTACTATAATCACAAAATCATTCATGCATTTTCTTTCCCCTCGCTCTCTTTCAGAGACACCTGTCCCCAGAAGAGTTCTTCCAGGTGTTCGGGATGACCATCGCACAGTTCGACCGCTTGGCTCTGTGGAAGAGAAACGACCTGAAGAAGAAAGCTCGTCTGTTCTAACCATCCTCATCCTCATCCTCGTCCTCGTCCTCGTCGCCATCACCGTTACACCTTTGAGGGAACCCGAGAGAGAAGATGAATGAGGAATTTCTCCTCGACCCGTCGTATATATGCAGAGATGAGAGAAAAAGTGAAAGATATATACTGTAGATTATATATCCGTACATAAATATATGCACTTCCATTCTGCTGCGCTGCGTGCCTGCTGTCATAACGCCGAAGAAAGGGGGAGTGTGTTACAAACACGCCGTCACTTCACAGCCTCAGTGTTAGCCGTGGTAGCTTTCTGTTTGCGAATGCCGCGTTAGTTCAGTTTTGGAGGTAAATGTGTGTCCTGTATGTCCCTCCTGTTTACCGGTTCTCGCTCACGATTCAGGTAACTGCAATAAGCATCTATTGCGGTCTGAGGTGTACAGTATAAGCGGTACAGATTCAACAGAAATTATCTGTGTGTGTCTGTTTGTGTGTTTGTGTGTGTGTGTGTGTGTGTGTTTGCTAAGTAAAGCACGACATGGCCATTTTTATCCAATAATCACTGTGTGTATTTTTTTTTCATCTACGCTCTCTATTTTCCTCAGCCGTCCATCACGATCTCTACATTACATAGAGAAGTTGGATATTTGAGATAATCGTTGGTGAACCGGAAAAAAAAAAAATCTATGAGCACATACAGTATGCCAATCAGGCATAACATTGTGACTCCACCCCAAACCCCCAACCCGTCCCCGTCCTCGTCTCCACCTAATATCGAGTGCATCCCCAAATTGCCACCTAAACACTAATAACCTGTGTGTTCCGACGCCTTTCTATCGGAACCAGCACTAAGCTTTTCCGTAATTTGAGCTCAAGCAACATGTACCATGAGCCTTGGCCAACCATGACCCTGTCGCTGGATTACTTTTCGTTTGTCCTGCAGTTTTGGAGACGCTCTGATCCAGTCGTCTAGCCGTCACAATTCGGCCACAGTTACAATATCTCATTACAACGGCACCTGGAAGTGGGTGCAACATACTGTACAGTAGAAGTAGCGAGTGAACTTTTTTTTTTTTTTTTGAGAAGTTGAAGTGATGAAAGCAGGAAAAAAAGGGGTGACATAAGGATTTGAGCGACTTTAACAACAGACAACAGATAAAAAATGTTTTGACGATAACAAAATCCAGCTCTTGTGGGGTTTTATTTTTCTTATTTTTCGAGTTATAACTTTGTGGCCTTGTAATTCTTTCTAAGGTCTATAAATCAGACATGCTGTTAGTTACTGTAGAAGTCCAGTAAGTTTTCGAACATTCTTTTGGTTAAACTTCACTACAATCCTCTAGAATTAGAAAATATAATTGAGAAATGAATATAGGTAAAGTGAGAAATGTTTTTGTGATTTGCTTTATTTTATTAGGCGTAAAATAAATTTAAAAAGGGCTGACCTGAAAGACTCTTATTAGCTAAGGTGTCAACATATAATATATTTATTTCTTATAACAGTTGATACGTAATATAGATAGGGGTCTTGATGTATTGCAGTACTTTTGAGTGTCCACACTGACTCTTAAATCATTTTTAAAATTTATATTAAATTGTAAATTATATATCTTTGCATTTGAGGTGGTTAAACATCGCAGTTTCTTTAGCATCCTACAGGTAAATTCTTGTAAGTTTCCTACATACATTAATGGACAACAATAAACCTTGCCATTTTCAAACACTAATTAGTAAAAGTCTAATAAAACAGCTTCTCGTCAACTCAGGATAGTCTTCTGTACTGGGAGTTCACATCAAATCGTCATGGCCACAACAGTGCAAAGAGGACAGATCTTTTACTCTTAACCACACCCACAAAACTTTAGAGAGTACTAAAAAAAAATTAAAATGATTAAATAATGAAAGCACGTGATGAAAGTCAAGGCAAGCGCTAAATCTACCAATAATGCAGCTCGGCCAACGTAGCTAACACAAACACACATAAAGGCCTTCTTCAATTATAGGGTGCCAATACTTTTCTTCTAATGGAATGTATAATCATTTTGTTTGTTCGTTTCTTTTAAATGGTGGATTTGTTTTTAGAATTACCTTCTTTCAAAGCATTAACATGAAAGAAAAATAAGATCTGCACGTAATTGAGATTAACAAGCGACAGCATAATCCGTATTTAAATTTCAGATTCTCAAAACCAGTTATAATATTTTAAAACTAATTACTTCTCCTTATATGGAAAGTGTCGACAGCGGCTGGAGGAGTAGGATATCGTGTACAAATACAGTTTTTCGAGACTAAGCAGATTTCCATGTAAACGCAGCAAGAAATTATTTAAATAAATTTGTTCATATCTAGCAGACAATTTATGAGCCATAATATCAATAAAGAAGTGAATGTGCCATTGTTATGACATGTTTATTGTACAGCATGGTGTATAATAAGTAGCAGAGGAAAATTCAATAGAAAATTGACCCTCTGGTTTTAGTGATTGTTTCAGGTTTATATGCTGATATCCCATTCATACGAATGTGTAATGTTTATTAAACGCTAACTACAAGGGGCGTTCGAGTCAAACTGGGACTTGTGATAAAATTACTGGTGAATGAAGGTGTAGAAAGCGATTGTCATTTACAGAAGACTTCAGTGCGATGATACTGGCCGTGATTGATGCTCCTGGCCGAGGTGACGCGAAGCCCATTGTACTTGTTCCTGTAAACATTTAGCGTCTAATCCTTGAAAATTGCTGTCGCCAACTTGCTGCATTCGTCTGTGGTAACTGTACACGCAATCTTACACCAACACCACTTGCACATTACAGGAACTCGGCTGGGAGTTATTTCCAAATCCCCTGTACAGTCCTGACCTCGCTCCAAGCCATTTCCACATGTTTGGGCTATAAAAGGAGTTCCTGGGAGGCCGGCGTTTCAGAGATGAAGCACGCAGTCCGATCATGGCTCTGGCGTACTGGGAAAACTTTCCATCTTGATGGTGTCCAAGCTCTAGTGAATCACTGGGATAAGTGCATTAGTGTAGCTGGGGATGATATAGTCCCGGTTTGACTCGAACATCTCCTGAGCATCAGTGAGTCAGGTATCATCAGCCAACAAAGCACCTTGCACCACATTCAGCTGCTTCCCTTCTTTCTTTGTCCCTCCCCCCAACTGTCCTCAAAATGATGGTTTATCCAGTTTGTGAATCAATACGCTGATTATTGAGGCTTTTTTTCATACATTTTGTTTTAAATCAGATTTATTCTCAAATATTATCGGCACACGCTGTAGCATCTGCGATCGAATATTTTTGTACTCTAGAAAAGTATATATATATAAAACAGTAAGGATTTGTGAAGCGGTTCTGTGATACGTCACTGCGACCCAAACACTGCTTTATTTTTTTCTCTTTGTTTCTGAATAAACGTGTGTACACGCGATATAAAACTAGCTAAAGCATGATATGATAAAAAAGTGATACGAAATCTTTATGTGTGCAGACGGTGTTGTTCTCGCGCAGCCTGGTTGGTTTTGCTTTAAATTCATTCATGAGCCGGATTTTACGAAGAAGCCTTAATCACGCGGGTGTGATGTGAGAAATGATTTAATCGCCTTGATGTTTCTAAAATCGCAGAATTGCATATGCATGGGTGTTTTATGTGTCGAGACGAATGTCAAACTGTGGGACAGAGTAAATTTATTGCAGGATTCATTAAAATTCCTTTGTGGTTAAGGATCAAGTTAAAACCTTTTTAAGGAATGAGAAAGACATTAGATAAACACACTCTTGGCCTTTTTTATTATTATTTTTTTAAGCTGCATTTTGTAATGTTTGAAAAAATATGTCTGGAGTTGCAATCATTATATAATTTTAGAGGTGACCTTAGTAAATTTGTATTTTGCAATATTACCTTTTAAAATTAATTTTATATTTCAATTTTTTACAGATTGTGTTTTCATTGATCTGGCCATGAAATTAGCTCCAAATAAGTATTGCCTAGCCCTGACCCTTTTAATTAAATGAATAATAATAATAATAATAATAATAATAATAGAAGAAACATTATTATTATGACTTTACTGTTTTATTTTTGTGTCCCTGGAATTAACCATTAATGAACCAGTACGCCTCAGCTCCGCCCAATTCTTCCCCTTAAAAAGCAGTTCACCCCACTAACAGCAGAGGGCTCTGGATTTGACAGACTGCTCCTCTAAATATGACATCGTCATCTTCACATTATTAATTCTGTTTTTAAGCAATATAATATATCGTGTCAGGTTTACGTAACGTGCATACTGTACACGTAAGCGTTTGCAGAAAAGTATATTTATGAGTGATTTTTTTTTTCTTCTAGGAATATCCAGTCTTTCTTTACCTTTCTTGTCATGGCCAAATATTTCCTCTTACAGGGTAGGGCGTGTATATTTTTGTCATTTTGGGGAATACATTTGTGCAGGAAAGATGGATATGATGGACCATGCTTTGTTGGGTTGCATGGAAATCTTTGCTTTATTTGGACAGCTGTGTGTGTGTGTGTGAGTGTGTGTGTGTGTGTGTGAGTGTGTGTGTGTGTGAGAGAGAGAGCGAGAGTCATATCAGGCCAGATAAGTCACATACAGATGTTCAGCCTCCTTCTCTGCCTCTTTACTCTTGATAACAGTAAAAAAAAGCTGCACATACTGTAACTCCGCTCGCTTTTCTTGAGTCACTGTTAATTTTCTTTGTTGCTCATTTTCTGGGCAGCTGTGCAGGGATGTAATCAGCATGTATATTTCTTTTGTGTGTGTGTTTTTTTTTTTTTTTTTTTTGGGCGGTGTGAGTGTAAACTGTTGGATCGTAGCCTCACATAAACAGCATCAGTGAAAGCAGAAGAGCCACGTTACTGATGATGATTCATACTTTTGGGCTTGACTGAGATGATCCAAACCATGTTGGTGTTTTTCATTTATATTTCCTCTCTTTTTGTTTCCTTCTGGTTTATAAACATGTCTTGGTGTTGTTATACACAGCGAATGTAACAGGAAAGCTCTGACACTGAGATGCCAATCAGACAATTTGGGTTTGTGTGTGTGTGTGTGTTTTAGTGTGTGTGTATGTGTATGTGTGTTAAATGAACTAACAATTGCATAACCACAGATACGTCTTTACGCCAATGCTGTGATTCTGATGTAGTTGTGGCTGTGCAGCAGTTTAAGAAATATGATGGTTTAATACAATATTGTTACTTAAACCTTTATGTTTTTCTTTTTCTCCTCATTTGCTTTGCTGGATTGCAAAAAAAAAAATGATGTTCATCTTTCAATAAATGTGTCAAACAGTTGGATTGTACGTTGTGGTTTCTGCCAGTGGATGGGGTTTTATAATTACTTGTGGAGATCACTTTTAGATAGATTGATAGATAGATAGATAGATAGATAGATGGATAGATAGATAGATAGATATACTCCCGCATGCATGAATGCCAATAATTCAAAAGATATATAGATAGATAATTGCCAAAACTTAGTGAGGTTTCAATTCAAAGCACATTTGGTATGTGGTGGAACAGGAGATTCACATCCTGGACAACTCTGCAAAAAACTATCTATGTTGTTGTCATGCCAATATGGACCAAAATCTCTAAGGAATGTTTCCACACCTTGTTGAATCTATGCCACTAAGAGTTAAGGAAGTTCTGAAAGCAAAAATGGGTTCACCCAATGAAGTGACTGCTGAGTGTAGATAGTGTAGATAGTGTGGTGCTAATAATTTTTGGATGTGCCAATAATTATAGAGTTGCTTAGATAGATAGATAGATAGATAGATAGATAGATAGATAGATAGATGGATACAGTAGATAGATAGATAGATAGATAGATAGATAGATAGATACAGTAGAGAGATAGATAGATAGATGGATACAGTAGATAGATAGATAGATAGATAGATAGATAGATAGATAGAGTGCCAATAATTATGGATCTGACTGATAGATATATTGATAAACAGATAGCTCAGTGGTTAAGACATTGGATTACCATTTGGAAGATCTCAGGTTCAAACCCCATGACCACCAAATTGCTACTGTTGGGCCCTTTAGCAAGGACCCTTAACCCTCAACTGCTTGATGTATGAACTGATGTATAATACGATAAAAAAGAAAACGTAAGTTGCTCTGGATAAGGGTGTCTGCCTAAATGTAGATAGATAGGGTGCCAATAATTATGAAGCTGACTGGATAGATAGATAGGGTGCCAATAATTATGAAGCTGCCTGGATAGATAGGTAGGGTGCCAATAATTATGAATCTGACCGGATAGATAGATAGATAGATAGATAGGGTGCCAATAATTATGGATCTGACCAGATAGATAGATAGAGTGCCAATTATTCTGGAACTAAATACCTACTGTACAGAATGAAATGTGTGAATTAAATTAATCCCGCCCTCTGCCCCGGTGCTATTGGATCAGACGTGCTCGGACAGCGCGTTCTGATTGGCTGGTGCGGTTGCCAGTCTGTGCTGTGTGTTGACAGCTGGAGGTGGGCCGCTGTCCCGCACGAGCTGCAGTGTGTAACCCGGGGGACGGTGAGAGTGGAGCCGCTTTCCTCTCGGCATCTCTGTGGGCTTTAAACCCCGGACTAAAACAAACACCATGACGGGAAACAACGGGAAAGGTAAATCACAAACATCACTTCGAACTCATTTATCAGCCTTTTCATATATACATTTATTATCGGAAAGGTAGAGTAAGGTTAACGGTATGTTTCTGGACGCGTTAGCTTTCACCGTTAGCTCCACAGTTACTCACAGTGTTAACATTACACTTTTAATTCAGTAATACTTTCATTATACAAACAACACTGCATTTATTTTCTTAAACACGACTTTTCTCTGTTTTATCTACCGCCTGTAGTGTATATCAGATGAGAGAGAGAGAGAGAGAGAGGGGGGGATTCTCCTCCTATTGTTCCTATTGTTCCTCCTATAAACTCCGGTAACTGGATAAATGACACGTACATGAAAAGTGCAGCACTGACAGGGTAAAGTCAGGGGGGTAGTTTGGTCATCTGTGCACTTCCGGGTCGGTTTGGTGTAGTTCTGAGGCGAACACGAGCACAAAGAGACACAGACCGCACGAGACCGTGATTTACAGTTAGCAGAAGCGCGTGCACGAGCGCTCGCGTGGTCAGACGGGCGCGCGCGACAAAGTGCGAGCGAGAGAGAGAGAGAGAGAGAGAGAGAGAGACAGACAGAAACTCAGAGATAAACAGAGAGAGACAGACAAAGAGAGTTGAGAGACAGAGAGTGAGACAGAAGACCAGAGAGAGGGACAGAGAGAGAGAGACAGGGACTGTCTCTCCGGTAGACTGTCCATCAGTGTGTCTGTACTACAGGTGCTGTACTGTTCTCACACACTGAGACATGTGTCTCAGACATGTGTCTCTAATACATGTCTATTAACAGTCTACTGTACTTCATTTTCTGGCCACATTGACCGATGCTCAGGCCAGCTGTATAGAGCTTGTGGTCCTAAAATCCTTCATTTCCCCACTCAAAACTTAAGCTTCTACCTGTAACTAAACTAGAATCTATCTATCTATCTATCTATCTATCTATCTATCTATCTATCTACATTATCTATCTATATACTCTATCTATCTATCTATCTACATTATCTATCTATCTGTAATTTTGTGGGTCTGAAACTCACCAGGAGGTTTATTGTTGTCCAGCACTATAAGGTCCTACTCTGTGTCGTCCTTCACCCACCTGCACAGGTGAAGAGCTATCATTAAAGAACATGATGTCATACACCCAGGCTTCACTGTACAGTTATTTGCAGAAGCTGCAGTACATCTCAAATAAAAGCCTAGCACAGGATCCTGTATAGACTTGTGTGAGGAGTTTCACCCCGAGACAGTGATGTGGAATCAGATATCAAAAAAATAAAAATATCATCGAGGGACTGTGGAGAAAATGCAATGAGAGCGGTCGTGGTTTTATTTACACATTTAGATTAAACGTGAAGGATGTGTGTGTGTGTGTGTGTTTGTGCAAAAAAAAATACATTATTCGTCCAAATAAAACTCTTCGTCAATGTACATGTAGAGCTAAAGCAATAAAAAAAACAATACATTCTATTCCCGAGATGAGAAAGTGATCTGGCATGAGGTTTGGGACACGACCTCATACATGAGTGTGGGATCAGATGGTTGTTTTGCAGACACACACACACTCTATTCAGACTGGAGATTATCCTTAAAGCAGTGGGGGGAGGGAGCTCAGGATGAGGAGGGGACACGTCACAAAGGCACACTACGCAGAGAGGAAGGGTGTGTCACTTAGAACTAATCCAATTAATCAAATACCACAGACGTGAGATTGTGATTCTGTTATAATAATAGTAATAATAATAATAATAACAACAACAACAACAACAACAATAATAATAATAATTATTATTATTGGTTCTATCTGTGTGTGTGTGTGTTGAGTGTGTGTGTGTGTGTGTGTGTTGAGTGTGTGTAAGCATACCTTGAATCACAGCGAGGAAGTTTTTCAGGTCTAATTCTATCCTCTGTTTTCTTCAGTGAACAATTGACATGAGACACGCCCTCAGCGTCTTCCTGTTTGCAGGATTCCTGAGGCAATCTGGACTCTGGTGTGTTGACTTTAAAGACTGAGGCACCAAAATCCTTAGACACCTAGGCATGGAGACACAGAAACCTTTAGACACTGAGGCATCAAGATACTGAAATACTGATACAGTAAGACATTAAAACACTCAGACACTAAATTACTGAGACATAAAAGCTCAAAAGAATGTGAGACATTGACTTGCTGAGACATTAAAACACTGAGACATTAAAATAATGAGACAGTGATACATTAAAACACTGAGACACTGAGACATTAAACCTCATATACATTAAAACACTGAATCGTTGAGACATTGAAACACAGAGAAAGTAAGACGTTGAACACTGAGACATTGAAACCTGAAACAGAGAGAGAGAGACAGGGACTGTCTCTGCCTGAAAAATTGAGGCATTAAAGGACTGAGACAGTGAGACATCGAACCAGTGAGACATTACACTACTGAGACAGTGAGATATTGAAACTCTTTGACAATAAAACACTGAGACAGTGAGACATTAAACACTGAGATAGTGAGACATTAAGACATTGAAACCCTGAAACAGTGAGACATTGAAAAATTGAGGTATTAAAGGACTGAGACAGTGAGACATCGAACTAGTGAGACATTACACCACTGAGACAGTGAGATATTGAAACTCTGGGACAATAAAACACTGAGACAGTGAGACATTTAAACACTGCAACACCTGAAACATTAAAACACTGAGGCAGTGAGATATTGAATTAGGGAGACATTGAAACACTGAGACATTAAAACAGTGCGAAAGTGAGACATTAAAGTACAGAAACACTGAGACACTGAAAGCCTGAATCTGAGACACTGAATCATTGAGATACTGCAACACTGACACAGTAAGACATTAAAACACTGCAACACTTGAGACCTTAAAACACTAAGACACTAAAACCTTGAGACAGTGAGACATTGAAACACTGAGACATTAAAACAGTGTGAAAGTGAGACATTAAAGTACAGAAACACTGAGACATTTAATTAGTAAGACATTCCAACCCCGAGACAGTGAGACATTGAAACACTGAGATATTGAGACACTGAGATATTGAGACACGGAGACAGTGAAACACTGAGACACGGACTCAAGCCTTGTGTACAGTGTTGTTATATACGTCTGTACGTTTGAGAGACACCAACAGCTGGAAACAGATTCCTTGTGTGTCTGCGTACTTGGCCAATAAGCCTGATTTTGATTCTGAGTCAGTGAGACATTGAGACACTGGAACAATGTCCTGCCCTCTCCTACCTGTCACGCACCATCAGCCTGACCAGGTCAGAATAATCTTGAGGAATCCAGGCTGACTGGCCAAGTGCAACCCCACGCCAGAGATCTGATATCTTGGAAAAACAGAGATAAGCTCTTGGACACAGAGCTCGGTCCAGGAGAGCGCCTTTGATCAATAGCCAGTTGGGAATTTGGAAGGGGTGTGTCCCAGAAAAACAAGATTGCTGTACCAAAGCATGAGACAAGAACTGATTTATCTTTGAGAGTAACTTTCGGTTCAGGATGGGTTTTTCAGTGTGATGTTCTCAAAAGAATTCACGTGAGCTGTACAGATTGTTCTCAACATGAATTTGATTTATTATAAGATAGAGACAAAGCAGGATAAATAACTGGGCACTAACCATTAAGTGAGTTATACTGGTAACTGTGGTAACTGGTGACTGGTAACTCTGAGGAGTGTTAAGCTCTAATGTTTTTGCATTAAATCAGAAGCGAGTAATCCACCTGCAACCCCGTGCAGGACACCAGGACGAGTCCTCACGCCGTCTCCGGCAGTTCAGGTTCAGACAGCTCCGGGTTAGTATGCACCATCGTGCTTGTACACGCCTAGCTTCGGGCGTCTCTCTGCACATCCTACACGCAGGTTTATTTAGCCGCACTGCCGTGACTTCGCCCTGCTGATGAACACGGGTGCTGAAGAATTCCTGCTGCGGCGATATTTAATCCTGATGGAGGCGGATAGCCTGGCAGCTGGCTTCGTTCTCCAAAACATATCGACTGCTGCCAGCTGCCATGACATCACGGACGGACATCTGGGGGGTGAAAAAAACGCTGCTGAAAGATGCTAAAAAAACAAGCTTGGCGTGGGGATCATGAGCTGTAAATCTACACGTAGTGTTGGATTTGTGCTTCGACTCGAGCTCATAACTCAGAATTTCTGACCTTGAACTGGGGAGAAAAAAGAAAGGAAACGCCCCCTTGCTTTGGAATTCCTGCTCGGAAAGACGGTCTTTAAACCTGAGGTCAGTACGCAAGGTCAAATCAACATAGCCGTAAATGTTTTAATAGTAACCAACAACAGCTGAATTAATAAATAATATCACAAAAACATGTTTACACATGATATTAATTGTGTAATGAGGCATTACTTAAAATGACAACAATCAGTGGATCATTATTAAATTATTATATACAGTTTCTTAGGCTACATTGCAAAAAGTGACATCTTAGCAAGTGAAAGTATCTTGAATCTAGTCAGATTAATTCATCTAAAACTAACCAAATACAAGATTATTATGCTTTTTTTTTAGACAACTTTTAGTAATCTTAACTTCTTGTTCTAGTAGTAGATAATTTTGCTAGTTTTAAACATTTATTTCTTGAAAGAATCAAAATTATCTGCCGCTACAACAACAACAGCAACAAAATTTAGTAAACTTTGTCTAGAAATAGAAACGTTTTGTTTGTTGTAATATCATATTTAAAAAATGTAGATAAATTTAACTAGATTCGAGATATTGTTTTGTCAAAATATCACTTTTGCAGTATAGAAAGATGACTTGCCTTTTAATAGAATGCAGAGGGGCTAATTTTTTGCACTTTAGCCATTGCAGTTATGATTTTAGATGGGTTGCTTTGGTTGCAGCTCCTTCAGGAGGATTAAGCAGCACTCGATCTGGACTTTTGTCTTGCCTGTATGCACATCTGGACAAAAAAAGCTTTCACGCTAGAATGAGACTAACATTGGATTGCAGAAGGCTGATATCTGTACAGATTTATTTTTTTTTGTTCAGACGTAAAAGGGAAAAATGTGAACCAGGCGATACGGCTTAAAGGTGTTTTTTTTTTTTTGTCAAGTCTTTTATTCAACACTTAGTATTTCTTCTCTGCTGGAGAACAATAAAACCTAATAAACCTGTATAAAAACCAGATTTGGAGCGGTGTGACGTTCTCTCAGAGGAACCTCTACGGCAGCAGGTGGAGCAGTTTTGTGGCAAGTCGTGTTTAAAGTGAAATAAATCATTCAGCATTGACGATTTTACGTATAAGAAGTCGATCCAGACTTTACTCCGGTGAATCTCGACTCGTCTCCCATACGGATCGAAGTTATGATCAGACCTGAGGGATCAGTTTCAGTGGAATTCTGATCTTTGTATTGTTCAGTCACGTGTCTTATATAACGGCAAAGTGCTGGAAGTGTTAGCGCGGCACATCAACGACCATGAAACCGGTAACCAATGTAAAAATGTAGTGATATTACACTGTATTTCATTACCGTACTTAATTACATATTTCACATATCTGTACTTTACAAGAGTAATTAAAGTTGTTACTGGGTACTTTTTACTTTTGCTCCACTACAAAGGCAAATATCTGTACTTTCTACTTCACTACATTTCTGCATGGCGTTCTACATGTACTTTGGTCTGTAGTGTTTGAAGCATTATTTGAAGTATTTAAAGCCACATTCTGACCATTATGCATAATTGCATGATTTGCCTTCCCTTATCATGTAGCAGGTGTTTGAAGTGAACACGGTTGCAGATAGCGAAGAAACAGCATATCTACATTTGGAAAGCACAGAGAGGGAGCGAGAGAGAAAGAAAGAGAAAGAGAGAGCAAGAGATAGAGAGAGAGAGAGAGAGAAACTTGGTTTAACGTAAAAGCTACTGTGAGCTGATACAAGCTCAGTACATTTGATAATCAGGTAAATTTGAAGGTAAGTACTTTTGTACTATGAATTGTAAATGAAGGACTTCTACTTTTACTTAAGTGTTATTGTACCTAGGGGACCTTAATACTCCTAATACTCAAGAACAGGGTTTGTGTACTTTGCCGAACTACATAAATGCACAGTAAAGCTGAAGATTAAAGATTACTTCTGTCAGGGAGAAATGTACCTGGTAAATGTGATATGGCAACTGGCTCACGACTCGAGGTGAACTTTACAAATTAGCTAAATCACACGACACACTTTATTGCTTAGTACTAACTATAGAATTGATACGTACCAGAAGACATGTACTCACATTAATACTCAGTCTTATAAATAATAGATGATTATAAATTATATTGATGAGATCCTAGAAGGGTGCCAATACTTTAGTCTTAATGAGGCTTCTTGATTACACCGCACTGGAGGTGTATATCGAACCCTAGGTAGTGATGAGCAAGCATGATGAATATCTGCCTGCACACACTTACAGCCGGAGAATAACAATTCCTTCTGATCTAGGTGTGTGTGTGTGTGTGTGTGTGTGTGTGTGTGTTGGCTCTGAGCTGTATCTGTAAAATCCAGGTGAACACCAGAGTTGGAGTCATGCTCAGTGTACTGCTTAGCTCAGCATGATTATTACAGATTTATTGTGGTTAGTGAGCTGTGCACACACACACACACACACACACACACAAACATATATACACACACACTCTCGTTCCTTGTGCTGTCTGTCTGCTTTCTTATTTTCCCTTCTACCCGTGTATCTTCTTCTTTTTTTTTCTCCTGAATTCTTTCTTTATTGAAAACAAGTACCAGGTGTGTGTGTATGTGTGTGTGTGTGTGTGTGTGTGTGTGTGTGTGTGTGTGTGTGTGAGAGCTGGTCATGCAGGTGTACACCTAAACAGCAGGTATTTAAAGCCTTGAGGCATGGCTCTGTCTCTCTCTCTCTCTCTTCATGCTCATCTCTCCTTCTTTATTTACTTTATTCGCTTTCAGGTTCCATTTCACTGCAGAACGTTTTATTGAACATTCCTTTCTGTGGTGCGTACCTGCAATTCCACAACACACACGCACAAACACACACACACTTATTCCTCCTTATAACTCCTAATGTTTTGTCATATGTTTATTTTTTCACATTTTACAGATTTTAAAAGGGAAAAAAACAACACAATGAGTAATGGTCAGTGTGGAATTAAGCTGTGTGTGTGTGTGTGTGAGTGAGTGTGTGTATGTGTGCTAGTTGTGTTA
The DNA here is from genome assembly GCA_030014215.1 of Clariallabes teugelsi. NCBI lineage: Eukaryota > Metazoa > Chordata > Actinopteri > Siluriformes > Clariidae > Clariallabes > Clariallabes teugelsi. The sequence continues at coordinate 24,958,476 of JAQMYG010000006.1, forward strand.
TCAATATCATGGTGAACTATTTAATGTTAAGTACACTTTTCAGACCTATCTCTGTTAGTGTGATATCTTTATTATGTAATTAATAGAATTTAAAAACTGTCAAGCAATTGATTTGATGATTAAAAAATTGGAAACTTTACAACTGTCCAGTATACTTCAAATACAGTGGAACAGTGTGTGTGTGTGTGTGTTTGTGTGAAATTCAAATAAAGAGAGGAGAAAGGTTTACTGTGTAAGATGAGAAGGGGAATGCTGATTCCTCCTCTTACTTCACACACATACACAAACACACACACACACATACACAGCGCCTGCACGCATAAAAGCAAACATTTATCTGTCGGGATTTATTTTAACATTTTTTAAAGGTAAAGTGCAGGTTAATTTTGTTTTTATTTTTACTTTATATT
>JAQMYG010000006.1:24964795-24979238 GCA_030014215.1 Clariallabes teugelsi
CCTGGGCAGTTTAATGAACTGAATTTTATTTTATTTTACCAACTATACAATTAAAAAATGTTTTTTTTTAAATGGGAAACATTTTTAGCATAGATTCATAAGATCAAGTGTCTTTATGGTTGTTTTTGTGACAGATAATAATAATAATAATAACAATATGCACATTTTTAGTTCTACATTTTTGCGACATCATTCCCATATTCCTAAAGCAGCACAGTTTACACGTTTTAAAAGTAAAGATAACTTTGGTTCTACCTGACATACAGTATCAGAAAACCCGAAAGCACAGGGTGATGTCTGAAGCCTCCCCGTTAACACACCGGAAGGACTTTTGTATAAGCGATTGTTTGTACATTTTTTTACATTTTTATCAGTCCAGTGCTGTGGTGCCGCACAGATCCACGCTGTTTAAGTTTTAAGTTTTGAAGAACGCGTTCACTGAGCATTTGCGACCATCAGTGCGACCTTTTTAAGCGTTTTATGGGAGCTGACATCCGCTGCATTTACTGTCTCTGAGTACACCGCGCGCCGCTACTGCTACTGCATTAGATAAACATTTTAAAGAACGTCTGTATTCTACACACGATCACTCACAAGCACCGCTTACACATTACACGAACTCGGCTGGGAGTTATTTATTAATGTTTTTTGTAAATGAATTGTAAGGATTCCTCGCTCACACACTGTGTCTGACTTTATAACCTCTGAAGCAGCGCTAAAGAACTCTGTATGACACCAGGCTCCGTCTGAGGAAGTGAAACGTCCTGTCGGAGGGAGGATGCGTGTTTGGGGGTTTTGTTTCAGGGAAAAGGATGATTGAGTGATTTAGGCTTCCTGACTCTGAGCTTATGAATGTTGTATGAGAGCAGATTCTCTCTGTAATCATGCTCTAACCCCCAGTACGAACCCCCTCACCCACTCCGTCTGCTCCCACTGGGGCTCCCAGCTGACTGGAGCCATAACACAGCACACAGGACTATGGCTGCTGGCTAGACAGATGGTGGTGTGTGTGTGTGTGTGTGTGTGTGTGTGTGTGTGTGTGTGTGAGTGTGTGAGTGAATGGTTATCCTGCTGGGCCTTCCTGACCGCTGTTTGTCTGACTCCAATCAGACATGACCAGATGGACACGGAGGAAGATTAAAGAAAGAGCATGCAGATTTTTTCAATCGATCGTATGTCCTGCACGCTATGGTTCATGGTATGTTCTCCACCCCTGTGAGGTTCTTTACATAACGTTTACAACAGTAACGCTCGCTCGCTCGCTCAGCTCCAGCGCAGGAAGTGAATTAAACAAGTCACATGTTATTGTGTGAGAGAGTAAGTGGGAGGTGGATCAGACATGCCATGTGTTCCAGTGAAAAGATACTCAACTCTGAGTCGACTCCGCTGCAGGAAGTGAATCAAATATTGTCTGTTCTATTGAGGAAGTTATTCGTCTCTGAATCAACTCATGCTTAAACTCATTTTAGCAAATGAATCAAACCAAAACATTCTAGTGTGAAATTGATTTGACTCAAAATTGACTCCAATGCAGGATGTGAATCAAACATAACTGATTCTAGAAAGAAAGTGATTCGTCTATGAATCAACTTGTTTCAGGAAGTGCATCAAACATAACATATTCTAGAAAGAAAGTGATTCGTCTCTGAATTGACTCCACTGGAGGAAGTGAATCAAATATAACTTTTTCTAGGGAGAAAGTGATTCACCTCTGAATCGAATATTGTTTCAGCGAGAGAATCAAACATAACATTGTCTAGTTAGAAAGTGATTTGACTCTGAATCAACTCCACTGCAAGAAGTGAATCAAATATACTGTAACATGTCAAACATTACTGTGAAAGTTATTTGATTAAGAGTTGACTCCACTTCAGGAAGTGAATCAAATATGCCATGTGTTTACTAGTGAGAAAGCAGTTTGTCGTCTGTGATAATGGAGAGACAGGAAAAAGAGAAATCGATGGCTGGATTGTTGGTGAGAGGGTAAAGAGGTAGGTACAGTACGAGAGGAGGCGCTTGAAGACGTGTAAAACAGCGTGAGAGGAAGCACTACTTAAAACCATTCATTCCAGTTTCCATTCCGTCTGCCAGTTCAACCTTGTGTATGTGTGTGAGAGTGAGTCACACTGCATGCACATGTTTTTAATGTACACTCTTCATTGATAAACGATCCAAACTGCTCATGTAGTGTATGTGAGATGAAGTTGTACAGAGAAAGAGAGGATCCAGTAAATCTTAGGCACGTAAGTCTTGTTGGAATGCTGAGCTGTTCTTCATCATCCATTTGTCACTGTTACTCAGTGTGTGTGTGTGTGTGTGTTTGAGAAGGAAACAATCTCCAGGATCATGTCTCAGAGTTTCATTCTCCTTGTTTTCTCTCTTCCTTCCTTCCTTCCTTATTTCCTTGATTTCTTCCTTCCTGAGGTCTCAAGTGGTCTGGATAAGAGTCTGACCTCTGCACTTATGCTCTCCTTCTCTTTGAGAACCATCCCGTCACTCTCCAGGGGTCAAATTCTGCAACTTCCACCTCAGATCTGTAACCTGAGCCATGTTTAAAGTGATCAGACTGAGATCTTCGCTTCACTCAGTGTGTTTGAAGGCTAATTTAGCATCGACTAAAGATGTAATTGATTTTTTTTAATTTACATTTTTCATTTGCTTTTGACAACAGACTCCATTATAAACCTCTTCCAAATGGTTGAGATGGTGCTTCATGGTAAAAGTATAAATATTTTAAAAATGTAAAAATATAAATCACATAAAATCCGAAAGTTTTCATGTGGATGTCTAGCAGCACAAAAGTCAAAAATAGTCATACTCCTCAGGGGGCGTTCACGTCAACCCAGGATTACATTACTAGTGAATGAAGTCGTAAAAGCGATCGACATTTACAGAACACTTTAAGCACAGTACGGTGAAGAGACTCTCAGCCGCAGTAAAACATTAGAAGATGCACATTACAGGAACTCGGCTGGGAGTTACCGCCACATCCCCCCTACAGTCCTCAACCGACTGGTAGAGATGGCTCAATCTGGTTTGAGGTGTAATCCAAAAGTCCAACCCAGAGCAAAACTCTTCTTGTTTTTATGTGACATCTGATCCTGACCCTGTGACTCCTCGCGCTATGAAGAGAAGCCCCTAAACATGTCCACTCGAAATCAGCCCATGCTGTACAAACTAGACAGTAGGTTACGGTTTAGCTTGTAACGCTTGGATTAGTATTAAATCACTAGTTACTTTATTTCGGATTCGGGAATCCGAATATGGGCTAGTAAAGAACACTTCCGGTATTGCGCAACCGCGACGGGACAATATAAGACGCGACACAAGAACTTGTATTAAATTAAACCAAAGTGTATTATACAACACAAATAAATAAATAAACAAACAAGGTGCACCAAAACCAATATATACAAAATATATACAAATATAAACAGTGTGTGTGCGATGTATGCGAGTGTGTGAGTGTGTGTATGGTAGTCCAGTGTCTGAGATATTGCAGTGTGTATGAAAATGATGAGCTGGAGAGATGGCTCGATCTCACCGGTAAAAGATGTTAAATCCGGGAGGTCGAGAAACGGAATGAGAGGTGAATTGTGAGTGTCCTGAAAGATAAATTCCTGCAGTGAAAGTAACCCTCGGCAATCCCACAAACTCTCTCTCAAAATGCAGCGCGCTGACTTCATCTCTCCGTTCCGGCTCCTTCGCCGGTTCCGGCTTTATGCCGGTACACGTGACCCCACGTCACTTCCGGGTTCCCTCGCGCTGCGATCGCGCATGCGTGCGAGAGCTTAGCCCGTGTGGACCAAGACACTGTCTATGGGGACAAATAATAAACCGGATAGGGCACATCTTGTGGCACAGGCGAGCAGCATTAGCTCTTCCATCATTTACCTGTTAATGAAAATGTCCCTTTGTGTGGCTGCGCTACAAGCTAATCAACAAGCAGGATGGCCTGTGCTTCCATACTGTAGGTGCATCTGAAGGAAGCAAAATGTCCACAAGAAATAAATGAAAACAAAAAACAAGCAGCTGACCATATCTGTTGATAGATGTGTTAAGGTGTGAAATGTTCAATGTACAAAACCCTAGCCTAGAAATCCCACAGTTCTTCTGTGTGTTAGATAGCCGTCATGAGCTACACAGTATTACTGACATGCTAAGAGAAATGGAGATTGCTGTAGACTGGTTAAGGACGCGTCCCTAGGGAGGAGCTTGGGAAATTTTTAAGAAATCAGTTTGAAACAAAGGGAATGAGAATCTCCAGAGTATAGAACTTAATTAGGTTCAATAAACAGAGAGATTGAGTAAATAGATAATATTAGACAGAAATGGTACTTTGACTAACCTCGAAGCTGTAACTACATGACAACAAGAGGAACAGTTTGGTCCCCATGAAGTTCGCTTTGGGTATTCTTACATTTTAAGAATGTTAAAAGAATGTTTAGTTATTTAATTCTGCAGCAGAACCTTCTAAGACACTATTGAGAAGTTGGTGAATCATTGCTACAGTAGCTGGATTAGGACTAGCGGCTCCTTTGCTGAACGTTAGCACTCACTTTACAGATTTTATATGACCAAGTTTGATCTTTCTTACACTCAGCTATCTTGTTGGAATGGTCCTTTCATACAGTCAGCCATCTTAACCTAAAAGGACCTTTCTTACAGTAAGACGTCTTCACTTAAAGGACCTTTTTTACAGTAAGACGTCTTCCCTTAAAGGACCTTTCCTATAGTGGGCCATCTTGTCTTAAAACGTTCTTATTGCCTATCATTTTGGACCGGTGTATCGTTCTCATGACTCTGCCACCAAGTGGTTTGGAGGTAATTTACAACTTATATAGTATTTTTTTTGTAAAAATAGCCTCATCTCTGAACTAACTTGTACAACTTGCATTAAAGGGATAAATATCCATCTTTTAAATATACTGTCCTATCAATAAAAAAACATCAAAATGATTGTTACCTTATTGTCAGTTTTTTTTTAAATAAAGTTGAAATGATTCAGAATTTTATCGCCCCTGAATCATTCTGTTCCTGAACAACTGCGCTTTTTTTATTCCGTAAGGTGAAGTATTTTATATCTTTTCAGCAGTGGTGTTTTGCTCATAATATTAATAATAAAGAACAAGACTTATGTGAGTCTCAGCTCCTCGGGCAGCTTTTAGCCATGAGGGAAACAGTGGAAAGTGAGCACCACCCTGCTTTATGTGTCATTAGTGTGGAGTTTGTTTAAAGTGGACCCCCCTCATTCATCCCCCTCTCCAGCACACACTCAAACACACATACACACGCACACTCCCAAAATCCCATGCAGGTGGCGTGAGTGCTGGCGTGCAGTAGAAAGGCTTCGTGAGTTACTCAGTGTTTTGAAAGGCGTGCCTCGAATACCAGGCGAAGAACTGAGAGAGATGGAGAGTCAACACGAGCCTTTCTCCATTCCTCATTTCACTAATGGTCAGTTTCCCCTTCTCTTCCTGTTTCCTCCGTATTCCTTGTGGGTTTGTTTCTTTTTGTGCTAAGCGTTTATTTGGTGTGGAATGTTTATTACAGATAAACCTTCTTGAAAGAGTTAGAGCAACCCTGAGGATTTGGTTTAAAACAGCAACATGACCTGATTCTTGATCTGGTTTTTCTTCTTTCTTGATGTCAGCTGATGAGAAACAAGGCTAGCCTTGTGCTCAAACTCAAACAAGTATCTCTTAACTCCTTTATACAATCAAGTTTTATGGGTATTTTAAATATGTACTGTTGTATTCAACATGCCACACTCAAATTTGCTAATAAACAATGTCGTGCTTGCGAAAGCCTATGATTCAAGTGATTAAAGTCTTTCCAAAACTCCATACACCTCTTATACTATTTTTCCTTTAGTTCCAACACTCAAGTAAGGTAATCAACCTTGCAGTACTCATACTGCCTCATACCCCTTTCTCAACATTTAAGAAACTGGAACCAGGAAGTCATGTGACAACTTGAGGCCTATGAGAACGGATACTGAGAACGGATAGCTTGCGCCATCCACAACAATGGAAATTAACCCCAGACTCCCGTTTTTAGGACATCAGAGAACGAGAGACTGGTTCTCTGGATTGTTCCTGGGATTGAAACAGACTCCATCGAACTCTCAGCGCTGAAACCACCATGGAGTCTGGAAAATATCTCAAGTGTGAAAACGCCCTTAAACGCCGTTCCTGCAACATCCTGCACTAACAATTCTCTTTGATCATTTTCCATCCATCTTTTTTGATATCACACTAAAGGCCTCAGGGACAGTGAAGAAAATATGTCTAGTCTGCACGTTAATGGGTTTGACTGTGCATGCATGGATTTAAATCTAAGTCGCTAATCTGCTGGCATCATACAACTGTGTCTCTGAGATAACGCAAAAGGCATTACTTCTTCTTTTATTTAGATTTTGTTTTTGGTCCATCCACATGCCATCCAGTGACAGATTCTCACCCTGGATATATATTCATTGTTTCTGTGGCAGTTACTCAAGGGGTCATGGTGCTAACTCGATTTGGGAACACCAGTTAGCCTAAGCTGTATGTCTTTGGGACATACCTGTGGGAGGAAACCGGAATAGCTGGAGGAAACCCACCAAGAACGGGCAGAACATGCAAACTCCATGCACACAGACTCCGAGGTGGGAATGGAACCCTGACCCTGGAGGTGCAAGGGCACAGTGCTAATCACTACGCCACCATGCCACCCCTTTTTCATCGATGATCTTTACTTACATTTACAGCGTTTTTCAGACACCCTTATGCAGAGAGACTTACATTTCTTTCATTATACATCTTAGCTGTTGAGGGTTGAGGGCTTTTTCTTCATGTGCCCACCAGTGGCAGCTTGTCGGTGCTGGGGTATAAACCTATAACCTTCTGATTAGCACTCCAACATCTTAACCCTTTTTCTTCTGCCTAGTGTTAAAGTTAGTGAGTTATAAATTTCATGAGGTGAACTTTTCAACAGAGCAACCCCCAACACCATCACCGAAACAGCCCTGAGGCAGAGGGCTGATAAGAATAAGAAGAATTCACAGTTTTGGAGGACAGACAGGTTTTTTTAGTTTTGTCTGTCTAATGACAGGTTGTGACCAAGCAGTTGTAGTCAATGTCCTCTTGCTTGCCGAGTGATGGATGGAGTGGAGACAGATCTCCTGTGGAGAGATGAAGGAGCTCAAGCATTACCGTGGAACTTCAGATACACCTCATACTTACGCAGTGACACTGTACCGAGCCTCACGCTGCTTCTAGGAGGAGCTGAGGTGTGGTAGATACAGGACGTCCATCCATTTGTCCATGTATCTATCCATCCATCCATCCAGGAATACATCTGCCCATGTACAGTATCTATCCTTGTAGCCATCCATCCACATATATCCATCCATCTTTGTATTTAACCACGTCCATTTATCCCTTCATCATCTATCCATCGACACATACATCCATATATCCAACCATGTATGTATCCATCCATATATCCTTTAAGTCCATTCTTCCATGTATCCATCAATCCAAATGTCAATGTATTCATTTTTCCATCCATCTATTTATTCATCCACTTATCCATCTATTTATCCATGCACGTGTCTATCCATCCATCACTTGTTCATAAATCCATTCAGGTGTCCATCAATACAATCATGTATTCCACCACATATATATCTGTCCATCCATACATACATTCATCCATCCATCCATCCATGTATTTATCCAAATTTCCATCCATCCATCCATCCATCCATCCATCCATCCATGTATTTATCCAAATTTCCATCCATCCATCCATGGTCTGCTGGTACTCATGAGTTCATTCAGCTGAACATGATGCAACAATCAACAATGGAGTTACTGCTCACAACACTGATTATACACGTCCTGCTTTTTTATTTTATTACTTTAATACCACAACCAATTTTCAACAATTAAATTATTTAAATAAACAAAGTATTCTGTCTTTTTATCCATTTAGTTATAAATTATCCATAATGTTTTGGAACATTCTCAAAAAAAAAAAAACTTACTTGTACATTCTCAAAACAACTTGTTCTTGCTGATGTTACAGCAGCTACAAAAATATGGTTATAATTCACAGTATTATCAGAAAGGTGGGAAAGTGAGAGTATTGTGAAAGAACATATTGCAAAATCAGTATTTAAAATTTGTATCGCTCATCTTTAAGAGTCCATGATGATTTTATATATATGTACAGTATATATGTTCCAGTCTTTACCTCCCAGTTAGGTGTAAATTAGAGGTTCTGATCCCTGTGAGCCCCCAGGATCCTGGTGTACACTGAGGTATTTGTTTTTCAAATCACATCTGTCATGAGGCTTTGTTCTCTTTGTAGGGAATTTGCTGTAGCGCTGTAATTACCACCGTGAGCTTTTTCTCCTCCGCTTTCTGCACTCAGCTCCACCACGAGAACATGCGTGAGGTTTGAGGTTATTTTAAATAATCATTGCTTTGAAACAAAAGTGTGTCAGTACACTACAGATGCTGTAGGCAGTCATCCACACATAAACAAACACACCCTAACACACACACACACATACACACACACACCCAGAGAGAGAAAGAACTAGGATGGAAGGAGGAGGAGGAGAACTCAAAAGGCTTGAGGGTGGAGTAAAAAAGGGGAGGGGAGGAAAAGGAGAGAGAGAGGTGTCGCTTTTCATCGAGCGGCGTCTGGACAATAAAGAAGGCACAGAAAGTGTGCTGAGAAAGGAAGGAAAGAAAAAAAAAACCCCAAAGAAAAGACAGGTTTATTCACTGTTCTTTGTAACCTGACAGATTTTTAGGCACTCGAAGAAAACAAAGAAGGAGATTGTCTAGTTTGAGGGCAGGACCTGGTAGAAGGAGGGAGGAAGGAAAAAAAAAAAAGAGGAGGAGGGAAAAGAGAAGAAAGTTTTCCCAAGCAGAATACGAGCCGGTCTGTCTGGGCTGGACTGGGTGAAATCAGGCTCCTGGATGCTGGGTTAGATGTGATCGCCTCGACCATGCGGAGCGACCCTATCCTGTTCGCCTCCAGGGGTGAGTGCTCAGCAGGGAGTGAAAAACCTTTCTAACACAGATGGAACTTAATTAATGTATCTTAAAAAAAAAAAAAAAAAAAAACTTTAACAAAGACCACATTTTGACGAGTTGTTCCAGCGGTTAAGTTCAAACTGAAGCAGCAGCATGTGGTTCTAATTTGGTTCCACGCTCTGAGGAGTGTTATGTTACGCCAGAGAAACGTAAAGGAAGAAAAAGTTTGTGCTTTCCTAGCACTGGTGTTGCCTTAGAGTCATGATTTTACACTCTTATTACGCTTTTAGAAGAGCGTGTTTATGGACAAATTTAATTCCAAACCTCTTTCCGATGAAATTTGTGATGTTTCAGTAATTTTGCAGTACATGAAGATTAAACTCGATAACTTGGAAAACTCAACACTGTAACGTAAACAAGGTTCCTTTCGCAAGGATGGATCGTTTTTTTTTTTTTGTAAATGAATTAATGAAGCGTATTTATTCGATATATTTGCTATTCACGAACGCTTCACTCTCACATATGGAGATTTTTTAATTTAGGTCACATGATGTCATTCTTGAGATTCGTGGCTCACCAGCAGGACGTTGATGATGATTACTGGATCAGTTGTTCGTGTTATCGAGTTCATTGCGATGTTGAGGTTACTTTAAGATTTAAGACTGAGCGTTCACGTCGATGCTTGCTCTAGTGTATCGACGATGCGCTCAGGAAGAAATGCAAAGATTCCTTTTCGTGCTGGTTGATTCGATTTATTTGATTCAGAATCAATTCACACATTGTAAAACTAATAACCGTTAAGTGGTGAAAAATAAACACATTATTTTAAAAATGGCATCACTTACTGTAAGTGCTAGCAAAATACTCTCTTCTTTTGTGAGAGTGTTACTTATTCTTCTTCTTGTTTTGAGTTGGTGCCACCTACTAGACTAGAGTAAAGATGACTTTGTAAAGACATGACATGTAAACATGTACAACACAAATTACATAGCATTTCAGCATTTATTAGAAAGATAGCACCATGCTTTCCTGCTGTGCATTTTTGTTGTTATTTTTATTTAAAGTAACACAACTAAGTGCCCCATCATGAGATTGATGGTGTTTTTTTGTTTTCCCGGTATGTGGTAATAAACTAGTGATTGAGGAAGCACTGAGTATTGCTTTCAGTCTGGTGATTTCGGCCTGAGTCGCCAGGTTTAAACTCCGGGATTTTACCGACAGACCGTCTGATTCCCGTCTTTTGCCACGCTTTCCTTTAAGAAAGGAAACATTGCACTTCTTGGTGGGTTAAGAAGTGCAGGGAATTTGTTCATATTTAATTTAAGTATTTATTCTCTATTTTGACACAACATGTCCAGTCTTGTCATGTCCACAAAATGTTCCTGTCACCTGCGTCTGTAAATACCTGAGTACCTAAGTAATGCTGTAATCATAAACTCGGCCCTCTGCTCATCATCCTATAAACACAAAAAAAGATTGTCTTTACTCTTCCACACCTCTACACAGGAATCTTACTCTGATTCTGTCCAGCGTTTTTGTATGAAATTGTCTTCATAACGTATTCTCAGGAAGAGTTTCTTCTTCACCTGGTTCATTTTGATCAGTAAGAACACAATTGTTCCACTCTCAGGAACCATGCCCACTGGAAAAGCTGGTCTTGAGAACAACAATACAGCGTATTCGAATACGGAATCAAATATGGAAGCCAATCAAACCTGAACACGGACGTGGACACGACGTCATCAGTGGCATCTTGTCTCCCCTGAAATCTACCTACAGTACACAGCCATAACTGATTAAGTAGGAAGGCAAATGAGAGCGTTACTCTTAATATTAAACATTACGTTTATTTATGTTTAATTGCGGCTCGCAAACCAACTAGGGGCATACTGCCACCTGCTGTATCGGAGAGTGAAAATATGCAAGCATACCCGAGTACGGAAAAAAATTATAAGGTGAACGCTGGACAGTGGGGGGAATGGGCAGGCGGCGTATAATCGTTCTTGGATACTGTAGATATCAGTTCTGTCTAATGTGAAAATGCTCTAAAGCTGCTTTGTGACGATGTATGTTGTTAACAGAACTATACAGATAAAACTGAACTGAACTGAACCTTACACACTTCCTGATTGGCTTGGACTTCCAAACAGACTTCTTATTCAGTTTGTGGAAGTTTATTCCCCGAAACTAAATGTTATAAATGTCCCCAGAAGTCAATCAGTGGTGATATTTCAGGATGGTCACTGCAGTAGCGCTGATTGTCCACTAGTCTAATGAAAAAAATAAAATAAATACTGCAGCCTTTTATCAGCAGTGCTTGTTCAGTGAAACGTCTCAATCGAGGCTATTACTGCTTCCTGTTTTCACTCGCGCACCCTCCTCCCCAGGATGATGCACAGCTAAAGTCCTTCGAGAGACCAGTATAAAAACTCTAAACGCTTTAAGCACTACAAGCTTCATTTTCATAGCTTCTTGCCAACAACTGGTGGACACGTTTTAAATCTTCGCAGGGAGCAAAAGATTTCTGATTCTGTCTTCTCAAGTTGTTTTGCTGTGGTTGCTATGGCGACATAAACGTCTTAAATGTTCAAAAACTACCCCGCTCCTGTACATTGTATTTGGATGAATGTGTGAGGTTCTGCACACCGTCGACCTCAGACTCGCCTGAAACTGGATTTAATGTGATTATTAGAATTTATCACTGCTTTAACATGGTGTTAGTTTCCACTCAATCATTATGTGTGTGTGTGTGTGTGTGTGTGTGTGTGTGTGTGTGCGTGCACTTTCTGACAGTCCCCCACCCCACTTACAGCCCTTTAAAAGCTTTTACATGCAGACATTTCTCACATTTTAGCCCTCATCCACCCCTCTCATTTACTCTGTCAGCAGTTTGGCTTAGGTATTCAATCTTTCATCCCTTGCTCAAACACACACACACACACACACACACACTGACAGCTCATCTCCACCACCCTTTTATTAACACTAGACAGGCCTTTATCAGCTGATCTTGGATCACACTGGGGATTCTGGGTAATGTCTCTCTTCTCTGTGTCGGGGATTTTTCTCTGGTTGTTTTCTCTTAATATTTAACAAAAGAAAAATAGCGTTTCACAGTTTTGTACGGCATCATGCATCTATGGTATTATATAGATACCATATATGGTATTAATATAGATCATTCTACAGCACATACCTCTCTAATCCGTGATCATGGGCACTACTTGGTGTGTGGAACAAGGGAGTCCTACAGCCTACATAGCGCACTAGCTTTCCATTTAACGCATTTATTTGGCATTCAACCCCGGAATCCGGAACTTAACTAATATTCTAAAGTAGAAATATATGTTTCTCAGGACTGTCCACCACCTCCATGGTTTAATCGCCTCAGCTTTTGCCAACATTAAGAAGTAAGAAAAACTACTTTTTTTCCCTATTAATTAAACTAACTGTCGGTCTCCAGCTCCACCACTCGCGGTTAGTTAGTTTCGCCAGGCGTGGAAGGATATGTGTTGGCGCAGCAAAATAACTGGTTGAATAAAGAATTCAAAACCTGTTGATTATAAATGGTGTTTGTGGAACTGTTGTATAAAAGCAATATCACACTCAAGGCACGAAGGCGCAGCCCGAATACTGAGGGTATCTGGTACAACAGCACAACCTTGAGTGTGATATTGCTTTTATACAACAGTTATACAACAAACACAACGTCTTATCAATAGACGTTAGACAATAGACAAAATATTATGTTTAACAGATTATTAACAGATTTGTTTCCTTATTCATAGATTATTGTACAGGACTATACATCAATTTCCAGCACATCATTATACATCTTCATTCATTCATTCATGTTCTATCCTGCTTAACCTGTAGAGTCGTAGGGGCCTGGAGCCTATACAGTACCAGGAGACTTAGGGCACGAGGCAGTGTTCACCCTGGACAGGCTGCCAATCCATCATAGGGAACAACTATACTTCATATATATATATTTACAATAATAAACTGCATAATGTGCTTTACTATACATTATTATACAGCACTGTACATCATTATTCGATACTGTATGTCATTATGTGTCACTATATATCATCATACACCACAATGTATCCTTATACATCACTATATATATGTATATCATCATACAGCAATATATGTAAATATAAAGTACAACCCTATAAATTATTAGACAGTCTAATACAGCCATATAAATCACTTATACAGCATAACTCAGGACTATACAACACCGTACACCACTATACATCACTCCACAGTATTATACAGCACTATACAGCATTATACAGCACATAAATTGTGGCTGAGAGACACAGAGCCATTTTTCAAGGCACCATGAAGTCTCTCCACCGCCTGAGAGGAGGGTTTCTCTAACCACAGCCCCCTCATCCTCATTCCCTTTTCCCCTCAAGTGCGGTTTACACATTAGTGCTCTATAATACACACACACACACACATATATTTTCCCTTTCATTGATGAACAGTGGTGTGTTCGGTGTCTCTGAACATCTGGAGGTTTACTGTAGGCCATCATTAACGCTGGAATGAAGCATCTGCTGGATATTTAAAGCCACACTCTGCACTTTACCATTACTGTGTCATTTAGCTGTCACACACTTGCTCACATGTGCATTTTACACATTCCCAAACTGTATCGACTTGAATACGAGTTTCTGCACCTGGAGGAACGTTTGCTGACCTGTGCCGAGTGTGTTGATTGAACAACGTATGTTAGAGCAGAGGAAAAACTCTAAAATAAAATAAAAATCTAAATAAAAATATATATGTATATTTAAATGAAATACCATGGTAGATGTGCTTGTAGTTTGGGGGTTTGGTGTAACATCTTGTCAAGGTGGCCTTAACAATAGCATTAGCAGTAATGATTTATAAATTATCTCTAGCAAATCCTGTCAGTTTAGGTTTCGTTAGCAAGTCAGCTAGTATTAACAGTGAAGATTGTTATATTTTATGATTATATAAGTTAGCTCAGGTTCTATTGTGAGGTAATGTTACATGTATATATAATAAAAAATTCGTGATCATGACTTCAGAAATTCTGTTAAGTTCATGGAAGTTAACTGGTATGTTTTAATAGCAAAGATGATTCATGTCCATACATATGACTTCAAAATTCTGTCAGAAATCCTGTCAGGTTAGCTCATGGTAGCTAACTGGCAAGTTTTAACAGCAAATATGATTAAAATCTATACATTTAACTTTAAAATTCTGTCAGAAATCCTGTCAGGTTAGCTAATGGTAGCTAACTGGCAAGTTTTAACAACAAAGTTGATTAAAATCTACACATTTGACTTCAAAATTCTGTCAGAAATCCTGTCAGGTTAGCTCATGGTAGCTAACTGGCAAGTTTTAACAGCAAATATGATTAAAAT
>JAQMYG010000006.1:24979338-24989907 GCA_030014215.1 Clariallabes teugelsi
TAACTGGCAAGTTTTAACAGCAAATATGATTAAAATCTATACATTTAACTTTAAAATTCTGTCAGAAATCCTGTCAGATTAGCTCATGGTAGCGAATTGGCAAGTTTTAACAGCAAATATGATTAAAATCTACACATTTAACTTTAAAATTCTGTCAGAAATCCTGTCAGGTTAGCTCATGGTAGCTAACCGGCAAGTTTTAACAGCAAAGATGATTAAAATCTATACATTTAACTTCAGAATTCTGTCAGAAATCCTGTCAGGTTAGCTCATGATAGCTAACTGGCAGGTTTTAACAGCAAAGATGATTAAAATCTGTACATTTGACAATATACAGTATATGACTTATTAATTTTGTCAGAAAAAAAATCTGTTTAACTCACGCTAGTCAGCTAATGTTAACTGTGAAGATTATCTACATTTTATGAATATCAATATGAGAAACAGGAAAATTGTTAAAATAAATAAATATAACATTTCAGAAGGTTTTATTCGACTAGAGCTAAAAGCAAAAATGATCACAAACTATAAATATAAACTAAAAATTCTGTCGAAAGTCCTGTCACTTAAAGATGATGAAATATTATAATTAAAAGGAAAAGCTCCTGGTTAAACATACCATTGAGTTAGCTCACTTTAGCTAGCTGTCAAGTGTCAACACTGAAAATTCTTTAAAATCCTGCCAGAAATCTTGTCTGGTTGGTTCATGCTAGCCAGCTAAAAGGGTTTTTGTTTTTAATGACAGTAACAAAAACTGTAAGGATTATTAAACAAGAAAGGTAAAAAATGTACAAAACCTGCAAAAGGCATGGAAAATAATAATAATTTTATTGTGTGATCAGTTGTAGTGAGTAATAGTACTCTTAACATCTGATGATATTGTTGAAACTTCAGAAAAAAGTCCTGATATCAGTACCAGAGTATCGTATCGTTCAGCTCCACTGTACATGATGTCACCATTTTTGGTGAAGGAGCTAATTTTGGTGTTTGTTTTTTTTGCAGGGAAATTTTTGTGAGATTAGACACTGGCACCAGAAAGACTTAAAACACACACACACACACACACACACATGAAACCGAAACACACTTCTGCTGTGTAACTACTTCACCAGCTACAGCAAAAGTTCATGGATAAATATGGTGCTGTATCCAAGCCCAGAACTTTCAGGAACTTGCTCATAAAGAAATCGTGTGAGTGAGTATGTGTGTGTGTGTGTGTGTGTGTGTGTGTGTGTGTGTGGGAGAGGGGTGGGGGGAGTGTTGGAGGGGTTAGAGATGATGGCTGTATGGTGTCAGTGTGCTGGTATGCCCCGGTCTGTCTGTGGTGGCCAGTCAGCGAAGTAGGCCAAATATCTGAAACCACAGCGCTGATTCTCCAAGCTGAATCCTGGCAAAAAAAATGATATAAAATAAAAAATTCCTGGCTCACGGTGCCGACAACGCCATCCTATTTTCAGCATCCTGGGTTCTCAGTTTCGGCTCGAACCCGCAGCTGGTTCATACGCTGAGTTCACCGGGTGTCAGAAAGCTGTGAATAGACATTATACTCATGAAAAAGAAAATCCTGAGGGTCACTCTAGGGTCTGATTTCCTTTCATTTTTAAAACAGATACAGAGACAACATTTGACTTAAACTGAGTGAGAAAGGTGATTAAAAGTCTATTTTCTTTCATTTCTTACACATACAAACATACACACATGCATACACACAGATCAGCCACAACAATTTGACCCCTGACGGGTGACGGGAACAACATGAGTAAACTCATGACAGGATCATGGGGACCCATAGAAAAGCCAATGTGGCACAACCCTCCGCCCACAACACACAGGTTCGAGAAGGCAAAGAGTCCAAGGTCGCCAACCTGGCCTCCACACTGCCCAGATCCACATCTGATGCCAGGGTCCATGGTTTGCCAGGTGGCACAAGAGGGATAGTTGATGCTACACTTTTTTTTTGTCTAAAATTCATAATTATTACTATTTTTTTTTTTTTTGCTAAATCGATAGTTCCATGGCTCTTGTTTTTTGCATAATAATTTAGTTTTTCAATTGCCAGTTTTTAAGAGAGTGAAAAATTCCTCTTTTTCACCCCTGCCATCGACTGTTTCATCTCAAATAACTGAAATATCCGCAACCACATGCTGACCCCAGACTACCCCTTAGACTCACTTTGAAGTTAAAACATTTCTGTTTTTTTTTTTCTTTGTTGTTGTTTTACACCAGACATAATGAATGGCATGGATTTACACTGCTAAAACTGTAAAAAAATAAAATAAAATAAATAAAAATAAAAAGTCAGTACCAGTACTCATCTACTGTAGATTTAACTAGATTTAACGCATCTAGGTAAAACATTCAAAATCAGCTGTGATATCCTGAACAGCGATGGCACAATAAAGTTTGATAACATACTGTATTGTAATCATTGTAATTTCAAAAATCAAATTTTTTTTTCAAATTAATTATGACAAGACTAGACCTAGCTGAGTTGATGTTAAAAATTGTGCTGTATGTTCAACGCTTTAAAAAATCTTTTAATTCTGTAATAAATTATAAATATTTTGAATACTTTTAATAATAAATAAATAATGTGCTATTCAATGGTACTAGGTTTTCTGGCGTCTTGTTCAAAAGCAGTTATTTCTATATTTAGTTAACTGTTATTTTTTAATACTTTATATTTAGTATTTAAAAATGGTGAAATGTTATTTGCAGCATTTTACCCGGCCTTCCCTGCATACATACTGTATATTGAACATTTATTACATTTTTTTTCATTACAAGAACTGTACACTATGTAGGCAGTTTAATGTGCATGAGTGCAGTTGCTTATGAACAGCGTACAATAGGATACAGACGGCCTTTCTCTGATTGGTCACTGTGACGAAGCTTGTGAGAAAGTTTTTTGTGTTCCCGCCAATCACCTGATCCCCTTTGTTTTATCGGTTTCTCCTCCTCTAACCCGTCTACCAGCCTCTCCCTCCTGGCTGGAGTTAAACCCTGAAGCCATGTCGGTAAAGTTTCAGACCTCCGGCTTGGTGGACGACGAAAATGCCCGTTTGTGTGTGATCTTGTATTTCAGCTGTACAAAAACCTCAAAACAAAGCGTTCTTGTGGTTCGGTGATTCAACACTTCCCGCTATCTCACCATCTCCGAGTGAGAAGAGTGACATCATCGCTGAAGCTGATCCCTTTATTTACCACCAAAATACCCTTTTACGGTGTTATTCATGTATTTACAGCGTGTCCGATTGCGGTTTGTTTGATTTAGTCATTGGTCGAGATTCAAGAAGTTTTCTGTTTTACTGAATATGCAGTGGAAAGTGTATCAACCATTTACAGTACAAGGGGGGAATAATAATATTCTAAAACAAATAGTAATAAATACATGGATATACAAATATTATATAATTATTTTCCAATTCAAACCAAGCTACAGTTTTGTCTCATGTCCAGACCACAGCTACTCGAGAAAGCTAAAGCGAAAGCAAATTGTGCACAAATGTTATCTTTTTAAAAGACATACGATAAAGAATAAAAGAAAAAAACAGAGTGCAAGTGAATTCTTGATTCTGACTGACCAGAAGGTTCTGATGAATTTTTTTAGGAGCACATGGATGCAAACCACATGATTAATATTGTCGTTCATACAAACTCACCATTTCTGTAATAACAGCTCGTTCACAGGTTTAAAAATCATAACTAGATCTTTATTTAGTGTTTATGAAAGGAGTCTCTAGGGTTGTAACAGTCAGAGGTGAAGCTGTAACTTCAAGTTGTTCATCATCCTCAGGGGACGTTCGAAAAGACAGGTTACAGGGGACAGACTGTTTAAAGCTGCTATAATGTAAGAATAGAAAAGAATGTGTCTTGTGGACGAAATTGAGCTATTAACATGTCCAACGTGTCATTATTTAATAAACAAAAAGTTTAAACTTAGATTACTGACATAATTTTTCTTATTTTTTGTGAGAACTTTGTCGGGAAGTTTGTCAGAGGTTCGCTATGGCGTATGATGGTGTGGGAGGGATACTAGCTTTCAAAAAAACTAGCATGAAATTTGCAACGATGCGTACACATTACAGGCAACATTATCCAATTCCTTTTTTTTTTTGGTCAGATCTGATTTGCATGTTATGACACATTCATAATTACAGGTTACTTTTATTAGACTCTAACATGAACGCATCTGTCCTCTGAACCAGCACACATGTGCACATCGATACGACTTTGCTCGCACCATCTGGGTTAAAACACATCCTGTCTGTGAGACCGATCATTTATTTTAAAACAATGGATGCAATCTTTGTAAAAACACACTCGGGGGATGTTTTGCTCTGGAGGACGGTTTTGCTCTGAAGGATGGCGAGCTGTTAGTCGGCTGTATTTGTTGAGGTCCAGAAGAAAGAAGAAATCCAGATTCCGCACTTTAGCTGTTTTAGCAGCTGTTGCTAGCACTGCTATGAAATCCCCGAACAAACTCGCATGCGTTCTGAACTGCCCGTTCTCATTCAAGTCACATGACTGTATCGAATTTTTATCCGAAAAAGGAACACGTGTGAAAGTGACTCTAGTGACTTTAGTTCTGATGGCCGTAAAAAAAATCAGAAGTTTGTCACTTTAAGATAAAAAATCAGATTTGAGTCCAAAATGTAGAGTAAATGATACTTCTCATGATGAACAAAAATGAATTATAGACGGTTTATAGAATTCGTAAGTGCTTCATGCCTCTCCACAACGAATAGTGGAGTCCAGATATCAAAAATTTAGAATTTCTTGTTTAGTGTTGATGTGAACTGTCACTACTGGAGCGCTCTTCAACCCTTTAATACAGGGAAGTGAGCAAATCTGTTCAGAATCGATAAATCCAACCCTGCGCACTAAAGTAGTCGAGTTTCGAACACTTCTTAGCAGAGTCTCAGCCGATCTTAAAATCAACATACATCTCAACATTTTGTAGCTAATGAGAAGGAGATTAAGGCGTGCAACGTCAAAGAGTCAAGATACAGTAAAAGGAGATTTTAGGAATTCATTCTGGGACACTCTAGTGAAAAATTAAAAGCTCATTGTTGATTATTTATCTTTAATGGAACAACATTGAAGAAACATGGTGGTCAGCACTGTGGCCTCGCACACTCAGGGTTCGATTCCTGCCTCGTCTCTGTGTGTGTGTGTGTGGAGTTTGTATGTTCTATCCACAGTGGGTTGGTTTCCTCCCACAATCCAAATCGGCGCCCCCAAGTTGCCCATAGTGTACAGTACATCTGTTTACTGGATAAGCGCTGTAGAAGAGGAATGAATGTGAATAAATGAAAAGAATAACATTGAGTGTATTGTTCCTCACAGAAGCGACTCCCTGATGAAATGATGAAGTGTTTGTGTAACGCTGGGAGGCTTGATGTTGCTGCCTGGGTGGTAATAATCCCTGACCACACACACACACACACACACACACACACACGTTAAAAAATGTGCACTTCTGGTTTTCAGTCCTGCAGGCTGGCCGTGGATCCCCAGTGCAGACTACAGTACCTGTGTTTGGAGACTGGAAACAGAAAACATGTGCTGGTCTGTGCAGCAGAGCTCAGTGTTTAGACTGCGTGGACTTAAATCCTCTTCCTGTCAAACTGGCTGTGGATTACATTGGACTGAAAACTCCGGTCTCTCTGCGGTTCTGGCTCGAGTGTGTACATGCTTCTTTTATTGTTCACCTCCGGATATGTCTTCTTCTTCTACTTCTTCTTGCTCTTGGAGGCAAAACAGGCCATCTTTCGTCATCCGATCGTGTTGACACAAGGCTTCGTCAAGCCGAGAGAGAGTGTGTGTGTGCTCTGTGTGTGTGTGTGTTTGGCGACGGAAGAGCGGGAGGTTAAAAGTTCGTGCCTGGGTAGTGTTTCTCTCCTCTGTGTGTTTTTTTTCCACCCGTAAGCTCAGTCTGAAGGTGGTCCCTGTTTGTGTGCGACGTTACTTTCTATCGTGTATTTCCTGTTGGATGTGAGAGATGAAAGTGCTTCATGAAGTGTGCTTTACAGGGTTTAGAAGAGAAATCTAATTGAGGCATGTTGGGATTCATGGTAACAGCATCAGCGTGCTTTAGACTGTGCACTCGTAGTCTAAACGCTACACTGGAGCTCCTGGAGAGGGGTACGAAGAGTCATTTATATAGTGAATGATGAACCGAGGAACAAGCAGCAACATACAGTAATATCGTGAAAGTACAAAATGTCTATACAGAAAGTAACGCAAAAGTTCAAGTCAGTTCTAATTGCACATATTGGTAAAGGAAGTCTCTGTTCGTACAAAGCGACAGCAGTACTTAACATAACCTCCGTCACAGACGATACAGATTGTAACGAGACTAGAGTGTGGTATCCAATGGAATGCATATGCACTGTACATAAAAACTGTATATTTTTATTATTTTGCAAAGTTTTACCTCATTGTTTCTCCTTAATGTGCAGTTTTTCAGATTCCCACTTGACTGCACTATTCTAAACAGTGGTGTATCATGTTTTTTTTTTTTTTTTTTTTTAAACTTTGCCCTCTTTCTTTTTTTTTATGTTTACAATTTTTCAATTTAAATTTTAACCTAGCATTAATTTTCTTTTACGCATATTCATTTATTCCTTTATGTTGTTATTTTAATATGTGACCTGGCTGCTGTAACACCACAATTTCCATTTGGGAGTACGGGTAGTCCCCGACTTACGAACAATCGAGTTACAAAATTTCCGCAGATACGTTTCTACTTCCGGTTCAATCGTGGAAGTAGCTCATGTACAAAAAATATACGCTGCAATGCACCAGATATCAATATTTACAATTATATCCAATATTTTCAGTGTGTAAGGGAAAGTATGAAATGTCTTAAGTTCTGTATATTGTATGTGTGTGCGTGTGGGAGAAACGAGTCGGCTTCACTGGTTTCAATGAATTAGTCCTGGAAAATGTCTGTCCTGATGGTAAATAATTCTAATTCACAAGTTCACAGTCCAATACAGTGGAAAACAGCTCTGAGACAAAATGGCATTGCATTTTATGTGAGGTTAATTTCCTTCTGCGTGGTTTTTGGCCACATGATGGCAGTGTGCGGGAAGTGGACAGAGATTTAGTTAAGTGGATTGGTGTGCTTTACATTGTATATTCTTGTCAAAGGCGTATGAAGCTCACGTTGTCGGACTTAAGAACAAATCGGACTTATGTTATTCGTCTCTTCCTCCAACTCCCCCAAATCAAAACGGCAACAAATGCTGAATTAAAAAAAAAAATGTTGCTAACTAATTTAAGTCTTAATTCCAGTCTGATTTCAGTTCATTGTTTATCATTGGTTTACATCTGACATCATGTAAGTTATACATCTTTACCTGGAGTCCATCCGGAAACCCTAATCAGTTTTTCCTGAACCTTCGTGATAGGGAAACCCCGTGAATGACATCACACAGCAGCTGTAGACTATTTCACAGCCCTAAAACTTCCTGACGTTCCCTGACGAGAAAGCCTGAGCGACACCATTATAACGGCCTCGATTTTTCCGGCACTCCGTTTCGTAGCACATGCTAATCATCTAGCTCTGTTTCCTGGGTTACATCATAATAAAACAAACGTCACATATGCATTATGTAAAACTTCAGTTATGCTTTTTTTTTTTTTTGGCCCTGGCTCCAGTACAGTTTGGTTTAATGGAGTGACGTTTTTCCATCATCCGCCCTGTGTTCTTCAGGTCCGTCGCCAGACTGAGGCTCGCGATCACCTGTGAAGGAGAGCTTCATAAAAAATATGTGTGTGTGGTTCCTTCCTTCTGATGAGGTTTTAATACTGTTTCTTATGTTTCTGTGCAGCGATGGAGGAGCTGGTGGCGGAGCTGCGGGTCTTCTTGGAGCTGTTGGACCGAGAATATTTGAGCGCAGCAGTGCGAGAGAAGAAACAGCAGATCTCCAACATCCTACACAGAGTCCTGTCTGCTAAAGGTGTTTAATTCAGTGCAAGCTTACTGGAGTAGTCTGAACAGAAATCAGTCTTTGGATTTAGAAAAAATTTGTACTATATGGCTTGAAAGTATGCGCACCCCTGACCATGACATTCAAAAGTGGATCTCCACAGTGACGCTTCAACATCTAGTGGGAAGTCTTCTCAAAAGATAAGAGCCGAGCCCAGTATAACAACAGTATGTAAAGTTCAACAAGGGCTACACAGCTCATGGTCAGGGGTGCACAAACTTTTGGCTGGATAGTGCAAAACATCTTAAGATCTTTTTCAACATAAGATGCTGGAAGGTTTTAATTAAACATTAATGATTAGGATGCTATTAATTTTGAAACCCAAAATTCTATAGATTCTTCACACACACACACACATTTAAACTCTGACTAGACGTCAGGCTGAACTGCTCTCAGGACTCACCTTGCCTTAAAATAAACTCGCCTAAACACACACGATGCGGGAATGAGTCACATAGCAGACACGTGTTTTGATGATCAAAGCCGTATTTAGTTTTTTCTATTTTTTATCAAATAACAGGTTTTCCCTTCAAGTGCACCGAATGTTTTTCTTTCTTTCTTCCTCCTCTTTTAATTTTTTTCTTTTTTCTTTAAAGATGCAAAGTTAGACACACACACCCTGGCCTTACCTGGATGTAACGTCAGAGACTAGTCATTTAAGAAAATTCCTAAACACCACCCTGGAGCATCGGAATAAGTGTGAATGCATGTCATTAAAGTTGAAAGTGTTTATCTTGTGTGTGATGTGAAGTGGAGGCACTCGTACCATCCTACAGGATTTTATTTTAATTTTTACATATAACAGTTTGTTATAAAGTGTTTTATTCCTAACAGAGACAGTTTGTTAAGTGCACAAGTGAAAATGATCATGTGACCTCTCCTGGGTTCTTTAACTGAAGTGGTGTGTAAAGTGATGTCATCAGTTCAGAAGTTTAAGAACAGACGTGTCGTTGCTGTCTGGGTTTCAGAGTCGTCCTATAAGGCCGAGGTCCACAGCTCACTTCCTGCCCCGCCTCAGATGCCCCTCCCTGAGATACCCCACCCATGGCTGGTAAGATGATGCCCCACCCTCTCCACAGCAGACCCGTGTGTCTCAGATTGGTTAAAAATCTATCTAGATTTAAATCTGTCCAGCTATCTGTCTTTTTCTTTACTCTCTCAATTGTTCCTTATCTATCTATCTATCTATCTATCTATCTATCTATCTATCTATCTATCTATCTATCTATCTATCTTCTTTAATTTCCTAATTTTTTAAATTCCTTTCTTTCTTTTTTTCTATCTGTATATTTTCTTGCTTTCTTTGTTCCTTCTTTTTTCTCTTTACCTTATTCATCTTTCTTTCTTTCTTTCTTTCTTTCTCTCTATCTGTACTTTCTTTATTGTTTTTGTTCTTCTTAATCTAAAATTTTCTTTCTTTTTTCTTTTCTTTCCTTTTTTCTATCTGTAAATTCTCTTGCTTTTTTTGTTCCTTTTTTTTCTGTTTCTCTTTCTTTCTATCTGTACATTTGCTTTACTTTCTTAACTATTTATTCTGTTTAAATCAGACTCTTGATGTTGTTTGTTTCATCTGGGTCGAGACGTTGCGTTTATTACATGCACTTTCTTAATTGTTTTGTTCTTCTTAATCTAAAATTTTCTTTCTTTTTTCTTTTCTTTCCTTTTTTTCTATCTTTAAATTCTCTTTGCTTTCTTTGTTCCTCTTTGTTTTTTTCTTTGTTTTTCTGTTTCTCTTTCTTTATAGCTGTACATTTGCTTTACTTTCCTAATAGTTTTTTCCTTTTCTTAATCTATCTTTCTATCTGCTTTAATTTCCTAATTTTCTTTCTTTCTCTTTCTTTCTTTCTTTCTTTATGTTTTCTTGCTTTCTTTGTTCCTTCTTTTTCTTTACTTTATCCATCTTTCTTTCTTTCTTCTTTCGTTCTATCTGTACATTTGCTTTACTTTCTTAATAATTTTTTTCTATTTTAACTATTTATTCTGTTTAAATCAGACTCTTGATGTTGTTTGTTTCATCTGGGTCGAGACGTTACGTTTATTACGTGCACACGTGATTAGATGATGTGATGAAGCTGTTTCAAGAATTTCAGTTCTAATCTTCATCTCCCAAATCGACAGAGAGACATTGTAATGCAGCCACCTCCTGTATGATCTGACTAAATGTAGTAAATGATCAGCAGGGCGGCGCTCTCTCTCTCTCTCTCTCTCTCTCTCACATGTGGTGTGAAGTGACACATTTCATTACACTGGGATTTTTCTCTGTGTGAAAACAAACCGAATAAGCGGAAAACACTTTACACACACATCGGGCGATTCGGACCGGAGCAAACGAACCGAGGTGTGAAAGCGCTCTTACACACAGGGGTGAACCAGGCCCATGATTAGAAATGGGGCGGGGTCACACACGAGTGGAAATGAAGAAAACTAGAGAGCGACAGGGAGCGAGACTCGCATGAGGAAGTCGTGAACTCCTGACAGGAAGTGATGGTAACGTTTAAAGTCTGAGGGGAAACACGCTGTTGCTAATGTGAGGGGGTTTACAGCAGTGTGTGTGTGTGTGTGTGTGTGT
>JAQMYG010000006.1:24994940-25007436 GCA_030014215.1 Clariallabes teugelsi
TATAAATATACAAATACAGTTTCAATAAAATATAATATAAAATAGAGATAAATAATAAAAAATATAAACTGTATAGCCTGTGAAATATAAAACCTATAAATATACAAATACAGTTTCAATAAAATATAATATAAAATAGAGATAAATAATAAAAAATATAAACTGTATAGCATAACTGTATTACAGCATAAAGTGTAATGTAAACTAACGTACTGTAACACAGACATGACACATAACCTACCATGGTGTAACAAACCATTTTGGTGGTGTAAAGTAGTTTAATGTAACAAAGCACTTTTGTAAGTCGCTCTGGATAAGAGCATCGGCTAAATGCCTAAATGTAACTGTAACCTTGTAATGTAACATAACATATTATAGCATAATATACTACATAATTTAATGCATCATGACATAACATAGTGCAATATAACATAATATAAGCATTAACATTAAGCCCACTGCCAGGTGAATAGAATCACACAGTTTATCCGTTATGTACCACCTGTCACCTGGGTGGCCCCCACCCCACTAACCTTCTGGTGCCCAACACCACCAGAGTTGCACTGGTGGCACAAGGGGAACCCAAAACCTAGATGCTTTAACTGTTACTGGTTTCAAAGTTATGGCTGATTGGTGTAGTGTAACAGTGTAACGTAACATGACATTGCGCAACATAACTTAAAGTAACATGACGGTCCAGTGTAACACAATATACCATCAAGTAATATAGCATAGCATTGTGTAACAATGTAACAGTGTCTTCTTCATCTCATTTTCCATGGGGAATTCAGTAGGTTACATCACCGCCAACTATAGGTCTCATTCTCCCTCAACTTCCTGACATTTTATAGCCATTTCTCCCGTCCAGCCTTCCTTAAAAACATCTAATCCTTCCTTCCCTGATCTTGTCTCCTCTTCTTCTGTGTCTCGAACTCTCCGTCTGCTTTTATCCAGCTCTTCCACACACTCCATCCTCTCGACAGTACCGCTCTTCGTCCGCTCTGCGTCTTTAATCTGTAAATTGCTGAACTTAACTGCTTAATTTAATTGCTGCTTAAATTGCTCTCTCTCTCTACTCAGGTCTCCTGCCCTTTAAAGCTGACTTTTCAGTCCAGTCTTCTTTTTTCAAAACAAAACAAAACAAAAACGAAGCATTAAGTGCTTCCTTTCCTTTCCTAAAAGACTTTTAACATTGTATGACGTGACATAATATAGCATAACGTAACACGCTGTAACATAGTGTAGCAAAGCATGACATAACATAGTGTCATACATAGTGTCATGCTTTAGCAATGTCAGTGTAACTAAATGTAACATAGCATGACACTAATGTAGCACAGCACAACATCATGCAACATAACATACAGCAGCATAACGTGACATAACGCAGCATAATGCGACATGACAGGGTAACACTACTGTATATAGTGTGTAATGCAACATGATGTAACATAGCGTGACGTAACATAACAACAGTGCAATGTAGCATAATATAACATAAAGTAACATAGCTTTACATACTGTAGTGTAACAATGTAACATGACGTATCATGTTGTATAATATAGATTAACAAATAGTAACAAATTCGTTAAAGTAACATTGTACGTTATAAGATAACAGCGCACGCCAGCGGGGTGTGACGCAGCACGACACCATCCCTTACAACACGCTCTACTAAAATGAGGTGTGTGTGTGGAATTTTTAGTTTGATGAGCCTCGTCGCTAACCCGTCCTCCAGAAACACACACACACACACACACACCTAATCCTGACTGAGTAGCACTTTAGGCACTTTTTATGAGCACACAGGATGAAGTAATGAATTCACTCTGACAACC
The DNA here is from genome assembly GCA_030014215.1 of Clariallabes teugelsi. Classification (NCBI taxonomy): domain Eukaryota; kingdom Metazoa; phylum Chordata; class Actinopteri; order Siluriformes; family Clariidae; genus Clariallabes; species Clariallabes teugelsi. The sequence goes on from JAQMYG010000006.1 coordinate 24,996,780, forward strand.
TAATCGTAATTAATTTGAAAGACTTATTGAAGTAGAAGAGGATTAATGTGAGTGCCAGGTGGCGACTGTGATCTGCCCTCTGCTCTCTCAGAGTCAGAATTTCCCTCTCTCTCTCTCTCCTGAAGGCAGGAGGAAAAATAATGAGCGTGTCTGTAAACCAAATGAAAGAAAAGGAAAGTATAGACAGAGTTTTCCATGTGAAAGCCGCAGCAGCAGCGGGAGGAGGAGGAGGAGGAGGAGGGATTAATAGCATGTGTGAGTTAGCCTCGAGCGGCCCTGGGCTACATGAGCTCTGCAGAAGAGCCGGGCTCCGGCGGCATCGTCACGGCGGCATCAGTGCAGTCCCATGTGCTGCAATGATCTATACACATCAGAAACCTCAGGTCTCACACACACACACACACACACACACGCACGATCTCCCAATAATGTATGTTTGAGTGAGTGCAGATGCTTTCTAACTGGCAGCAGGTGTCCGCTCTGAGTCACTTACCAGCAGAGATAATGAGGTCTGTAACAAACATTGTGTTTCAGATGCCAGCGCCGCTCTCTGCTCCTACACTCAGTCCAGTTTCTCACACTAAATATGCTACACAACACGCTAATAAACAGCATGCACCTTGTTAAAGTGTTTACTGTTTTCACATTATCGATACATTTTGAGATTAAAACAAATATGTACGAGATATCGTACATGTTTCGAATACGTTAATGCTTCTACAGTAATCATTTCTTCACATGGTTTTACATACAGTAAGTAACCTAAGCGTTCTTTTTTTATACAGTAACGTTTCTATAGTAACAGCATTGACCTATTACAAGATATATTTGAAAAAAACCTCTGCCGCAGCCGGGGGTCTAGAGAAAGCCGATTGCCTGAGCTCTCTTAGAGGGGTGGGATGGGAGTCATTTAGCGCTCTCACATCAATCGCGGCTCTTCAGCCAGTCACGGGTGTCTATGAGCTACGAGTTGATCGCCTGAGGTTGTAGTTATATAGGAATGGATGCTCTTATTATTTACATTTACCGCTTTTGGAAGACGGCGATATCCAGAGTGACTTACATTTGTATCTCGTACATTATACATCTGAGCAGTTGAGGATTTTCTCAATTGTTGCTCAGCTTGCTGGTAATGGGGTTTTTAAACTTGGGACCTTCTGAACTGTAGGCCAACACCTTAAGCACTGAGTTATCCCCTGACCCTCATTATTATAATAATGCAGTGTAGTATTTAGCCTTACAACAACTCCATAAAAACAGTTTGTATGATCAAGATGATACTTAGAAAATCACTGTACAAACTTGCTTTCGGGATTGAACTAGCTAGATGATCAGAACATCAGAAAGGATGACTGGCTCGGTCACTGATCTCAGATCCACCTTAATATGGTTAATATGGTTCTTTTTCTTTTCTCTTTTTTATCTAACTTTAGACTTTTAATCCAATGGCTTTCTTTATAATTGGTGCATCCCATTGCTGTGTCCTCAAACACATTAACACACGTCACGGTAGCACTTCTGAGGACCTAGGGCTGAAACCTGGTAAACGGGGACCTGTGTCTTGTTTGTACAAATGCATAATTGTTTGTTTTTTGTAGATCAGTGTCAGCTTTGTTATTTGTTGAAAAGTGAAAATACACAATATTTTTAATACAAGATATTTTGGAGTATTTTATTGGGGATATTAAAAAAAAAAAAACAAGAATGGGTGTGGGATTGGTCAACAGCAGAATTGACAATAAACTACAGAAAGTTTTGTCTTTTTATAGATATCTCTTAAAGCAATATTCAGATTATCCAGGCTACGACGTGGGACGAAACCCTGAATCCTCCACGTCCGTCTTTTGTAAGCAAAAACCCAGACAGTAGGCGTCATCAAGAGATTCATAAATCACAACGTGTAATTATGAAAGTTATTATATTTATTAGAGTTATTATATAGCTATTAACCTATTGGACAGACCACTTATTAATAACTCCGAAGGAAATATTCCTATAAACAATATCAACTTGGGCCTTAGGGATTCTGTTGGCAGACATTTCAAGAATAAATGCTGTATAATTATGATAAATAGCCAACATGTTTCAATACTATTGAAACAGATGGATTACGTTCATTTGTTCTGAGAGATTCATGACATTTATTTTGCAGTTAAAGGGATGCCTGGGTGCCAAAAGTTTAAGCACAGCTACATTATCATCATGGGAATAAATTAACACATCACACACACACACACACACACACACACACACACACACACACACACACATATATACATGTGTGTCAATATGTATCTCTGAAATTAATATGGAAATATGAGGGGCGTTCGAGTCAAAACAGGACTTTAGATTGTGCAGACAGTACTGAGAGTTAAAACACCCTTTATTTCTCTATATAATCTCCTGCTACACTAATGCACTTATCCCAGTGTTCCACTAGTGCTTGGACACCATCAAGGTAGAAAGTTGTCTCAGCACGTCAGAGTTGTCTGAAACACCGGCCTCCCAACTCCTTTAATGGCAGTTTCTCTTCAATGGGGAAAAAAAAACACAGCCTGGTTTGATCACCAACGCCATTTTGTTTTTGCAGGACAATGCACGACCTCATACTGCCCACTGCACTACTTGCATGTTACAGGAACTCTTTGTTACAGGATGAGTTTTTGCCTCATCCACCATAGAGTTGTGACCTCATTAAAGGAGTTCCTGGGAGGCTAGTGTTTCTGTGATTTGCTGTGTGGTTTGCTGAACCCATAGATGCAATTTATTTACTTATTATCTCATTATTAGACTCTTTATTTGATATTCTTTGTGAATTCCAAAAGAAAAAAAAATAGCTGCAGTAAAAACTTCCTTTTCTTCTTTGTCTTTCGGCTGTTCCCTTTCAGGTGTCGACACAACGAATCATCTGCCTCCATCTAACCCTGTCCTCAGCATCCTCTTCTCTCACACCAACTAACTTCATGTCCCCTCTCATTACATCCATAAATCTCCTCTTTGGTCTTCCTCTAGACCTCCTGCCTGGCAGTTCCAACCTCATCATCCTTCTACCGATATATTCACCATCTCTCCTCTGAACATGTCCAAACCACCTCAATCTGGCCTCTCTGACTTTATCTCCAAAAAACATCTAACAGGCGTTGTCCCACTGATGGACTCATTCTTGATCCTGTCCATCAATTTATTTTCTAATAAGTATTACTAGTATACAATATCATACGCATACAAAATGCAATATTAATACCCGTTTTTCGAACACTGGATGTTTTGTGAATAAAAATAGTACACTGAAGTTGGATTGACGTCGCTCCTTTATCTGATTGGCTGTTTAAGCAAACAGTTTATACTGTATGTCATGTTATCCGTGACAATATCATAGAAACATCTGTTATTCAATTTAACTTATTTTAACCTTAAGTGAAATTAAGCTTGACTTTAAGATTAACTTTTTTGATCCTGGAAAAATAATATTACGTGGCAGGACCATACTAAGTAGAAGATCATGAAAACGAAATATATAGATAGTTGGATAAATTGAATAGATAGATATAAATAGATAAAATAAAAATTCTTTAAACACAATATGAAAGTTATAAGTTTAAAAAAAATTTAAAGTTAAAAATAAAATGAAATGTAAGGAGAGAAATCATGTAAAACCAGAAAATATTTTCTGTACATGTGCATTTTATTTATTTCTTTTTTGTATAATAGTAAATTCTATACTTCTTAATTTATTTCTATTTAATTCCTCATAAGGTTAGCTTTGCCCCCTGCAACTTGTGTCAAAATTGATCCAGAAATCACAACTTTTAGTAGTTTGTGCTGTGAGAAAAAGTACATTGACTTTTTTCCTAATCTCGCTCTCTCTCTCTCTCTCTCTCTCTGTGTGTCTGCAGCCTCCTGATAACGGGCCGCCACCGTTGCCCAGTTCCTCTCTTCCTGAAGGCTACTACGAGGAAGCCGTGCCTCTGGGTCCTGGGAAAGCTCCAGAATACATCACCTCCCGTGAGAACACTCACAGAACTCTTAACACAAACACTTTTTGCGTTTTTCTGGATTTCCTGCATGCGTATAAACATTAAGTTTTGATCATGAGTAATATGGGGTTACATGTGGCGCGAGAACAAAAGGCGCATTATTGCGAATTGCAGCGGGATCTCACTTTTGTCTGGTTTCAGAGTACGACTCAGACGCCATGAGCAGCTCGTACGAGTCGTACGACGAGGAAGAGGAGGACGGGAAGGGACAGAAGATGCGCCATCAGTGGCCCTCGGAGGAGGCGTCCATGGACTTGGTGAAGGACGCACACATCTGCGCTTTCCTCCTGCGCAAGAAACGCTTCGGGCAGTGGACCAAACTGCTCTGCGTCATCAAGGACAATAAACTCCTCGTGAGCGTTAACACCGCTGAATATATTTTTAAAAAGGGTCCTCTAATATTAATAAATCACAAAACATCCCTAATTCTCTCTCTCTCTTCTTGTATCTCAGTGCTATAAATCATCTAAAGACCATACTCCTCAGATGGAGCTCCTCCTGTCCGGCTGCAGCGTCACTCACATCCCCAAAGACAGCAAGAAGAAGAAGCACGAGTTGAAAATCGTCCACCAGGGGGCGGACGCTCTGGTGCTTGCAGTGCACAGCAAAGAGCAGGCCGAAGAGTGGCTAAAGGTAATAAAAAGAAGAAGAAGAAGAAAGAAAGAAAGAAAGAAAGAAAATTTTAACTGAGCTGCAGAGTCAGAAAGAAATACGTCTATTTCCATAAAATCTTTGCTCGAGCATCAAAACCTCGTTAACATTAGTTATACAAGTGATAAATTTAACCGTCATGTATGTATTTTCAGTCCCTGACTTACGAACATTCGAGTGTGTAAGTGAATTTATACAATGTCTAAGTCCGGTACATTGTATATGTGTGTGTGTGTGTGTGTGTGTGTGAGTCGGCCTCACCGGTTTCAATGAATCAGTCCGGGAACACGATGATAGAAAATGTCTGTCCTGTAAATCTGTCCTGATGGTGAATAATCCTAATTTCGGGAAAATCCTCAACAAAACAGAGTTCACAGTCCAATACAGTGGAAAACAGCTCCGAGACAAAATGTTGTCCGGGATTCCCCTCACGATTTAAAGGCGTAGAGACAACACTGTTACATTTCACATTTCAGTGAAATTTATTTAATTAGGTGCGATTATGGTTTTTGGACACATGACAGCAGTGTGCGGTAAGGGGACAGAGATTTAGTCAAGTTGATTGGTGTGCTTTACATTGTATATTCGCGTCAAAGAGGTACAGTATGAGACACACTTTGTCGAACTTGAGAACATATTGGACATATGAACGTGATCCCGGAACAGAACTCGTTCGTAAGTTGGAGACTACCTGTAATACCTGTAAACATGTTCCATCATGTTTAATTATTACTGATACACTAATTACTACATTATTACATACACTATTAATACACTAATTATACTGAAATTATACTATAAGTTGGACAAATGAAAGACTAGAGAAAATAATCAATGAAAGGTCAGGTGTGATCCAGCCGAGTTGTAATTAATCCTAACCGTAAAGTTGATTATTTTCCCACAGAGTTATAAAAAATTTATGCCAAAATTTTCACATATTCTTCTTCAACATCTGCAAAACCAGATATAGCCCCCTTCATGATTATTTTGAAGAAACAGAATCTGTTCTTCATCTGCTAGCGGTAACGCGGATGTGTTTATTGATCCGTGGGTGTGAAAGCCCGCCCTGGCACCATCTGTGTTTAGGAAAACGGCAACCCAGAATACTTGTGTGTATCGAAAGCATACCGGAGCAATAAACGCCAGAGTCTTATTAACAATCCCACATAAATCCCTCCCACACCCTTACCCGTGTGTCAATTACGCTGCACTGTCGGGTTTCATTTACACGCCGTTTAATTTTCACCTAGACGCTCATACACACATCAACAAAGACTCGCATAGTGAATACACTCCTCACAAGTGTGTGTGTGTGTGTGTGTATGATGGATTGCTTTGATGGAGTGTAAATTTCCTTCTCATTCAGTATCGCTCTTCATTACTTCTGCAGTTCGCTAGAACATAAGCGCTCACATATGAGAGCCATCAGAAGGAGCGTTACCGCCCGGAGAGAAATGTTCTCAGCCTTGTTAAATCACGCAGGAGTGACGTGAGCGCCTCTCGCCATACAAACGGCACTTTATTAAAGCTCCGTCCAGTGATTATTAGCTAATCTCTCATTTATGGAAAACATTACCCTGCTTTATCAATCGTTCCTTTCAGGACTAATCCTCTTAAATATTAAATATCTTCTATTCTGTTTTTTTCCCCTTCTTTTTCTTTTCTTTCCCTTTTCTTTCAGGTTTATTCTCTCTTCAGCTCCTCTGATCTCCATCTTTGGCTTTCATCTTCTCTCTCTATCTCTATTTCTGTTTTTGTTTTGTTTTTTTTCTTCCCTGTCACCTGTCTCTCCTCTAGATGATGTGGTAAGACGTTGCTGTGTGTGTGTGTGTGTGTGTGTGTGTGTGTGTTTGCTGTGTTTTAAGTTTAAGGATCTGGCACTTTAGTTATACAGACATGCCCGATGCAGAGCTGTGTGGACGTCTGCTCATGCACCTTGCTTTGGTTTGCCTGGATGTTTAATTTAAATTGTATTATTTTCAAGATAAGAAACATATTTTAGTATTCGTCGGACAGTAATTTGGGTAAATAAGAGAAAAAGGAACACAGTGCTGAAGGTGGTGTCAGGGATGTTCATATCAGCTAGGAGACATCGCTTATCTCCTCAGAAGGGGACAATCAGGACAAGAGGACATCACTAACGACATGAATGAGACTTAAAGATTGTGTCAATGCAGTAAGAACAGTAAGAAGCATGTAGTATTGTCTCCCTTGACGTGGAGCTTGGACTCGTTAAAAAAAAAAAAAAAAAAAAAACAGCTGAGGACGTGGTCGAAGCAAGACGCAAGAAGAACTTAATAAGGACGTAGCAGTTAATGGTGTAACTGACACGTCTTAGTGACTTCATTGACGTACTACAAGCATGGCTCAGACGGGAAAGACTGAATGGTGCTCTGACAGATCTGTCATTGCCACGTCGATGGAGTTCTCACAGCGCCCTCTTCAGGCTTGTGTAGGTCCATGTCACATTGTAGAAGACCATTAACCATTAAGTTGACATTACAGTCTTCTGGTGCTATGTTTATCAGCGCCCCTGCAGTACGTCACTTTCAGAGAGTTAGGTATTAATACTTCATCCAGTTCCTCACACCATGTCTTCCTGATGAAAAGCAGTGCACGTGTTATAGCAACCCGTCGGACACAATGACAACGTACAGTAGTAAGCATGTGAAATGTGTCCGGTATGAGCATGTCGCTATCGGATAATAACTCGGTTCAATCTCATCATTGAGAAACTGACAAGGAATGTGACTAGGACGTAGGATGATCTTGATAAATGCACGTTTTCCCATTTTGACCCCGTTCTGCGTTGTTTGATATTTTTGGGAACTTCAGGGTCTTCATCAGAACGTGATACGGCGCTTAGCGGTATAGCGTTGGAGGGAACGCTGTTAAATGAGCTACTGTAGCTTTAGCTTACTTTTCTTGAAGTTGCTGGTTGGAACTTCATGGTTTTTAAATGCTAACTCTATAATTTACCTTATTGTGTATTTTACAATCTGAATAAAAAAGGTTTGTATTGATTGTAATGATTTTATTTATTAATACAGTTTGCCCAGGAGAAGTAAAACAAACAATCAAAGTATAGGTCACTTGTTACAGGGGTTTATTCACAGGCAAATGGCTGAGTTTAATTAGTCTTGTGAGCGGAGACTGTGGAAATGTGGATTAACATCACACCCGGATTCATGATGCGTTCAACTAAACGTAAAAGTAGGACATCAGAATTACATCATATTCAGCATCTGTGCATTAAAGTGAAAAAGAGAGAGAAAAAAAAGACACTTTTATAACCATCTCTCTTTTGTTAGTAACAATCTGGCCAGCTATAGTCAGTGCTATGAATTTAAGAAGTGAATACGTGTGTACGTCTGGAATCTGGGTTGACGAGCCCGTCCTGAGTTTCTTACATAAGGGGCGGAGTCTGGTTTGGATTCTGGCTTGAGGTGATATTATGCCTGTGTGTGGATTTATATTTGAATGTGTCATTCATGCAGTATGCAGGCAGAGCACTGGTGCATGGAACAGCTCTCTGAGTGCATGGCACGTCACCGCTGTGTGCTGCATGGTGGAATGTGGACACTTTTGGATAACTGGGAATAAGTCTTTAAATGGTGATTCGGTGATTGCTGCTCAGTTTCTACTTAAAACTAAGTAGAAAGTAGAAGTAGTCTTTACCCGGAAAAATAATGGCAGTCGCAAAAGTCATGTTGTTGTCAAGTGAAGTAGAATTTATTATTATTATTTTTTTTTAAAAACGATTATTTAATTTTGCATCTTGAAATTTCTTAAAAATGTGTTATTGAACCATCTCAGAATTCATTTATTAAAACAATTTTAAATTAATTATTTGCACAAGAACCTTGCACAATCCATCAATGATAAAACCTTTAAAAAAATGTCCAGTTAATTAAAAATTTTGTGCACAGAATGAAGATGTGAGTTTGTGTTTATTAAGTAGATTTCGGTTGCACACTCATAAGCGCGTATTTAAAAATGTACAGCGCCATCTGTTGAAATTTGATGTTTTGATTGATTTAATGAGTTTTTCAAGGGTGATTTTTTTTTATGATGTAAGGGCGTTTTTCATTTAATTTTATAATTAGCATAACTTCTCTTCCCGTGGGCCGATTGCGATGAAACAAAGCCTGTAGGTTACCTTAAGCTTGGCCAAATACACCACATTAAAATTTGTTCAGTAGTTTTTATGTGAAGTGTGCACAAACAAACAGACAAATTTTTTTCGCAAATATAATCAAAGTACAGAAATGACAATTTTATTATATGTATAGAATTAAAACTCTGAATGTACTATTAAACAATTAATTATTAAAAATAAATAATTTATTTTTAAATTTATTGTTAAAAACCCTGTAATTCATTGTTTAAAACTTTTTAAAATTAGTTAAAAATGTAATGTAATGTAAAAATGTAAAGTAGGAAACAATTCTGAATGCCCATCGCTACTCAGTATGCTCCTGAAGAACGTGTGTGTATGTATGTGTGTGTGTGCTCCAGCTCCCTGAGTGTGTTTTGTTTTCTGTATAAGGTGATGAGAGAGGTGTGTGCTAATGGAGCAGTGGACTCTGACGGAGCCATGTCTGGATCATCTGTTAACAAAGCCGAGCTGGAAAAGGTGAAGCTGGAAGAAGGAATGCAAAATTTATACCTTTAGAGATTTGTGTTAATCATACTTTTAATGTATGATTGTGGATCCATCTATTTTACATGATATATATTTGATGGTAATATACGTTATACAGTACATGTGCATTTGTCATGGGTTTCTTAAACAAATTATACGCAATCCAAAAATTACAAATAATTAAAGGAAGTAATGATTTTAACGAAATTCCTTGCATACTTAAGTTGGTAGCAAGTTTTGTTGTATGTGGTTAAGCTGTTTTTGTGTGCTATAGGTTTTGTAGTATGTTTACAATTTTATGACATGCAACAAAAAAAAAGCCAAATATACAACATACTGCAAAATTTACACTCAATAGATTAACAACAACACTTTAGTATTGGTGATTGCTATAAACACACTAAACAAGTCATAAATGCATTTTAATCGTTGCTGTAAACTGTTTCAAAATGCATTAGACCAAGGTTTGAATATAAGAAATTTTCTAAAGGAAATAGGTAATACTATACATTAAATATTCATAGAAAATGTTGTATCAGCATTTGTTCTTTAATTTGTTTTTCATATTCCTAGTTTTTAACACAAATCAAAAGCACTGGCTGGGAATTTGTGTATATTAAAAATGTTTTCTTTTTTCCTTTTTTTTTCTTCTTTTTTTATTTTTTAATTTATGATTGTTGTTCAAAATGACTCTTGCAGAAGTTGTCCTGTGACAGACCGAGTTCTGATGGAGAGCCCAGTCATGAAAACGGACTCTCAGATGGAAAAGATCCAGGTAAATCACTCTACAACAATTAATGTACATATTGAGAATAAACATTGAGGGCTTATGAAAAAGATCATGGTTGTGTTATGTCAGTAAGTGTGGAGTCTTTTATGCTAGGAATTTTTAAATTTTTATATCTAATTACCCAAATTATTATAATTATTAATCAACATGCAATAAAGGATACTACACAACTTTACAACAAGCTTCATAACTCTACGACTGATGAAATCTTACAACGTACTACAAAACTGTACAATCTTACTAAATAGTAAAAAAAACTAAAAACTTTACAACATTCTACAAAGTTTTACAAAATACTATAAATAATTACAACTTTTCAACATACTTCAAAATACTACATCTTTATAACAAAGAGAAAAATAGGCATATGAATATATTTAAACAAATGCTGAAAGTAAGGATTATGTATTAATCTACTTCAGAAAAAATGATGTCATTGGAACATTCCTTTAAAGATAGAAAAAGTGTGTGTGTGTGTGTGTGTGTGTGTGTGTGTGTGTGTGTGTGTGTGTGTGTGTGTGTGTGTGTGTGTGT